>CATIWR010238034.1:0-15737 GCA_949677035.1 Omphalea diandra | reverse complement strand
TTTTAATCAATAATAAATAATATATATAAATAATATTTTTTATATTTTAGAGAGAGATATATATATTTTAATATATATATATATATATATATATATATATATATATATATATATATATATATATATATATATATTACAGTTCGGATATGGTTCTACAATTTGATTTCAATACGAGATAGTTTGGTCTAATTCTCGGTTCGGATATCACATAATCTTCAAAAACCGTTCCGGTTACGTATTTCTGATCCAGTTTAATTTAAAGATTTTTTAAAAAAATCAGATATTTCGATTATGATACTAAATCAGTCCAATTTTTTGTCCAATTCAGAAATTTTCATTCTCCATGTTGACTCCTACGGGAGTAGTCCATGACCTATTAGGCTTCCAATGGTATCTCCTCTAGTTTTGCAACTTCTTTAAAAATGTATATATCAATTCAACACAGTAAAACCAAAGTTCTAAAACTGGATTAGTTAGACCTTTAATTGTGAAAATAAAGTATGTTCTACAAAATTCATGTTAAAATGAAAATTATTTTAATTTTTAAATATTTTAATAATTTAAATAAGATCAATTGGATTAATTCACATAAAAAGTCAAAGAGAAGTTAGTTCAAATAAATCTCAGATTGAAAATTATTTTAATTTTTAAATAGATTTTTAAATATTTTAATAGTTGAAATAAGATCAAATGGATTAATTCACATAAAGAGTCAAAGAGAAATTAGTTCAAATAAATCATAGATTGAGTTAATCATTTCATTTTTCTTTTAATTTCAGGTTGTATTGAATCAATTTTTTTTTTCAGATACATTCAAATTTAATCAGAAATTACAACCACTAAATATTACTCGTAGAAGATTGAATAATACTTTAGAATTAAAAAGTGATGTGATTAAAAAAAATTGTTTTTCCTTTATTTAGTTTAAACAAATGCATACTCTTGTTTTTAATGTTGCCATTATATAATCTTGCTTTAGATTTATGTCAGTCATTCATATTGGAAGATAAAAAAATTATTTCAAATTTTCAAAAAATTTGACAGGTAGCTAGTTTTTTAATAAGTAGTTTTCCACATTTTAATTGAAGAGGACCAATATTGAAATAATATTTTGTCTTCAACTTTTAAATATAATTTATATCCACAAATTGTAAATAAACTAAATTCTTTATTTTGAATTAAGCATGCTAATTGAAATTATTTATAATATCTTTACCTTGAAATGATATAATTTAGCTTATAGTCGCAGTCATAATGTAAGTGCTTGAAATCCTTTCAAGTGACTTTTTTTTTTTTTTTTTCAGAAAATATCACTCTTGTGATTCACAATAAACTCCAATTAACTTCCGTCACTTGGTATTTCTATGAGTGAAATTTTTAATGAATCAACATAAGCTGTAATGCAACGAAGAATAGAGTAAATTGTGTTGCGCTGCATCAATCAAAAATAGAGGCAACTGGGTTAAACAAATTTTAATCAAATTAATTTCAAGTCGAGTCATTTTTAGTTGGATTAATTTTAAATTTGTTGAATAATTTTGGGTTTAATTTTTTGAATTATGGGCTGATTAGGTTTTGAAAAAAATTTTATTTTTTGAAAAAAATTTCAAATTATTTTTTTGAGTTTTATATCAGATTGGATCAATGCAGGAATTAGCCTCCATCATTGTTTTTCTTTTATTTTTATCTTTTGGAATAAAGTTCAAATCTACTCATTTATTGAGTTTTTTTTCCTAATTTATCTTCTTGGACCTTGAGATAATATATAAATCTACTCTGTTATTAAGTTTAGTTTTTGTCTTTGAATCTTGAGATTTTTTGTGTATTTTATTTCTTTTTAAATCTCTCTTTGTTAGAGAATTTTGAAATTTTATATATTTTGTTGTTTATATCTTTTTTTTGATAAATTTTATTCTTTCTTTATAATAGCTCAAGTTCTGGATGATAACTCAATATAGTCCAATCCTATTAAAAATAAATCTATATTTGTTGGTGTTCAAATTGGCCTCGTGAAAAGGCGAAAAAAGTTGTACAATGGTTGTTATTTTCCATGAAACATGATCTAATTCTTCAAGTTGAGATTATTACGTTTATTTGTGATATTTATAGTTTTTCTTGAAATTTCTTGTACAGTACTCCATTGATATTAAAATTTCATATCATATCTCGATATTGCATTATTTTTCGTATAAATTAAAAACATTATTTTTATTTTTAAATATAGTTTAATAATTTAAATTGAATTAATTGGATTGATCTTGTGGATCGAGTCAACTTTAAATCAAGTCATTTCATATTTTTTTTCAATGTTGGATTAGGTCAAATTTATTTAGACAGATTTAGGTCAAATTTTTAAATTAGTTCAGAAATTGTTACCTTCAACTAATCAAGTTTGTAATGCAAAACAACAAGGATGACTAACTGACCCTAATATGTAGAAAGAAGATGAGCATATTAGATTAGTCAGAAGATTTGAAGATGAGTGATAATTTGATGTTATATAGTGAAGTATGTCTGACTATAATTAAAATTACATGCTTTTATATTCATAACCGTTGGTCATTTCATTTTAATGAAGTTTCTAAGTCGTTGCTGAAGTTCTAGGAGTTAGTTTTCACTTGGAGTTCTTGTTCAATAATGATTAGGAGGACGCAAAGCAGGAGATCAACATGCTAAAACAAGAGATTGAGATGCTCCAGAAAGGACTCAGGTATATAATATTGCCAAATGATGCTTTCCTAATTCTTTTATTCATTATTAATTCCTTATTTTTCATACTGTGTACTTAACCCTTCCTTTATATGCTTAATTATGTGAAATTATCTTTACAAAAAAACATATATTAATCAATTTGGAAAATTTGTTTACATGTTATTCCAACTTTGATTGTTGTTGACGTTAGGGTTCAAATCTCACTGCTAATGTAATCCTCTCTCCTCATATTAAAAAAAAAATAATAATAAGTCTAAGAAATTAGAAAGATTAACTATATTTACATATTACATATCTAATGTTGGATTTTTATTTATTTTTTTTGGCAACGAGAAATTTCATTTTATAGAGTTTAACTACGACTTTAAAATGAAACTCGATCATCAAGTGATTAAAACTAATCCAGTAATATACCATTAGGGTCTCCACATTATTGAATATTATTGACCCTTTTATGTATAAACATAATCAATGGACGTATATATACTTACAACAGGTACATGCTTGGAGGGGGAGCTGGGGAAATGACAATGGATGAATTACTGATTCTTGAGAAAAATCTCGAAGTTTGGATATGTCACATACGCTCAACAAAGGCATCCACAATTTCATACCAAAGTTCTTTTGGACTATTTTTTTTTTTTGGGCAAACGTTTAGTTGGGCACTTTGACTAATTATTTGCTAATGAAATGCAGATGGAGATAATGTGTAAAGAGATTCAGCTGTTGCAAAATAAGGTTGGTCCTCGATTAATTTTTTAAAAAATTAAATTCCACATAACTTACATTTATTCTATTAAAAAATGGTCCAAAATTAATTTTTATCAATCAACAAAATTATTTGAAATCTTTTAAGTTGGATGTTTTATCTTGGGGATTAAAACAAAAATGGGCTTTGAAGTCAATGAATGTAAGAAATTAAGAATTCGCTTACATTAAATATAAGTCATATGTCATCATACTATTTTGTGTTGTAGGATTGATAAAAAAGTAAAGCTTGAAAAGAAAAAACAAAAGAAAAAGTGATTGGGTAATGATGCAACTTTTAGTTTGTGATAAGTATGGTTTAAATTTTTGTAAACTAACAATAGGGGAAAGTTATTTAAAAATATTTATATAGTGTTTGGTTTAATTTTAATTTAAAATTCATTTTATTTGTAAACAAATTCTATAAGAATTTATTTATAAATGATATTTGTGAATGAATTTTTCACACAATTCATTTTATAATTATTACTATAAATATAAATAGAGTTTATCTTAAATGAAATAAAATTTATATTTGTTTAAATATAGAATTTAATAAAATATTTTATTTTTATAAACATATCATCATATTATTTTTTAAAAAATTTTACAAATATAAAAAAAAGCCCAGAGAGAGATAGAGAATGGAGAAAAAGGATGAAAGAAAAAAAAAAAGAATAGGAGAGAGAAAGAAAACAAAAAGAGTGAAAAAAAGTCATTTTAACTAGGGTACTTTTTTTAAAAAAACAAACTAGGGTACTTTTATCATTAAAAAATAATTTTATAACTTTAGAATTTATTTATCAATTTTGATAGAATTTGTTTTAGTTATAATCAAGAAGATTTATTGAAATAGAATTTTAAATGAATTTTCACTTATATCAAGCATATAAAATATAAATTTACAAATAAATTTTATAAAAATTATAAAATTTATTTATACCAAATTCACTCTTAATACTTTCATCATTCAAACTCGGAGATTGCAAATAACATTAAAAATATACTATGTTTAGAGCCAATATAGCCCATAGCAAATCTAAAAAGAAATTGTGACATATCTCATATCATGAATCCACAGCCAACAAACAAATACACAAAAAAATCCCATCGCATAATATAATATATGACATGCATTCTCCAACTAACATAAATCAATACCAATATATGCCTTACAAGGCTCTAACCATAGGTTTACACATCCTTAATGTATACATACAAATATCTTAGACTATGGGGAGTTAAGGATTACACCACAAACTAAATAAATCATTAAAATTGTCTCTCTACATGATCTACTGAAGGAGAAGAATAAGTATGCCAATATTGTCTCGCTACACTATCTTTCTTCAAAAGAGGTGACAAAGGGTGAGTTGTCTACTCAAGTACAAATATAATCAATCATATGCATAATCTAGAGAGTGCATGTCTCTCTACTCCATCATCACCTCATAGGAGGGCATACCCACACTTTCTTTCCATATATTATATTGCATATACATATATAATGCTATGTGCTATTAGTGTTTTGAAAACGGAATTGGATTGTCTAATTATATCGATAAAATCGAAAATTAGATCGATAACTTATTCGATTAGATTTTATTCAATTTTCAAAATTATTTTTATATTTTTAAATATATTTATATATATTAGATATTTTTTATTTTTAAAATTATTTTAATAATATTTTTTAAAAATTTTATTTATTATTAAATTAATTAAATTTATAAGATTAATTTACTGATCAATTCAATTTTAAAAATATTGCGCACGGAGAAGATTTTATACGTACTCTGACCGCCGCACACATGCTGTCCATATCATAATTATATCAAATGCAACGCATTGATTGCTTTCCTGCATTAAGCATGCCATCACGATGTAAATTTAGGAGCCGAATGGGTGATATAGGACATCAGAGGCGACAGCAAGTATAACCTAGGGGAAATCTCATATTTATTAACTCATTTGATTTTGCTCACCTAAAACATCCAAGGGTCTTAATGGAATAGGAAGGGATGCATCTGTGGTCCATCCTTCCTATCATTAGGATATTTAAAGTTAGGACACTCATAGATGCTGTGATAACAATAATGTTTGGCATAATTAACGTCTACGTCTGACTTTTTTTTTACACTAGATATAAAATTTATTTATTTTTATATTTAATTTTTATAATTATTTATTTTAAATTTTAAATTTTTTATTTGCTTTTTATATTTTTAAAAAAATTACAATAAGTCAAATATGTAGTTGATGGTAATAATAGTCAGAATAAATCATATTTAACTTATTATTTATATATATAATTTATTCATTTTAAATATAAAATTTATTAATATTTTATATAAAATTTAAAGAAATTCTATATATATAAGATTTCTTAAGAATATATATATTTAAATAAATTTTATGTCTTATTTAAAAAAAGAAAAAAAATTATAACACCTAAGATACTCAAATATTTTATTCATTTTCTATACAAAATTTGAAAAAAAAATAAAAGAAAAGAATATATATTTGAATAAATTTTATTTTTTATTTAAAAAAAAAACTGTAACACCCAAGACACTCAAATATTTTATTCATTTTTTAAATAGAATTTGAAGAAAATAAGGAAAAAGCATTTCAATAAATTTTGTTTTTTATTTGGAGAAAAAAGAAAAAAAAAACTGTAGCACTTAAGACATTTAAATATTTTGTTCATTTTCTATGCAAAATTTAAAAATAAGGAAAAATGAAAAAAACATTTAAACAACTTTTGTTTATTATTTAAAGAAAAAAGAAAAGACTTGAAAATTTTCAAATTAGACAGAACTGAAACTGAAAATCCCCAATATGAACAAGAAAATATCTGAATTGAATCGTATCAATTTTTTTAAAATGAGATGGTATCAGAGATTTTATATTACCCGAATCGAAAACTGGACCGAACTATATTATAACTATATAGAAAAAATTAAATCCAACTGTGTGTGTGTGTATATATATATATATATATATATAGTTTTCCAATTCCATTCCCTTGAAATAGCTATTAGAGATGGCTATGATGATTTCCATTCCCTTGAAATAGATATTAGAGATGGCTATAATTGTTACAAAGATGACATCACTAAAAATTATTTTCTTTTTCTCTCATATTACAATAGCATATCTCCTTTCATTGAGCTGTTTGTGTGTAGTATGATTGAGAAAATTCAATTTAAACAAAAAAAATTAATCGAATCAAATTAATTTAGTTTTTTAGATAAGTTTGGTTCAATTCAATTTTTTTGAAAAAATATTTGATGGGTTTGGTTTGGTCGTGTTTTGTAAAAACTTTTTGTGCAATTGAACTAAATTGAGCTAATTTTAAAATAAATCAAATATCTTAATTTATATTAAATCAAACCTAAAAATTGTTCAAATATATTTAAATTCATTAGTTATATTAAAATACATAAAAATTTATTTAAAATTATTATTTGCATGGAAAATATATTATAAAATCAATTATTTCTATTATAAATATCTTAAAAATTAATTGTTTAGAAGTTTTCAGTTAAAATTGAATCAAATCAAATCAAATCGATTTGATTTTATTCTATTCTTATATTTAATTTGGTTCAGTTCAATTTGAATTTTTTAGGTTTGATTTCTTAATTTTTTCAGTTGGGTTGGTTTAATTCAGTTTGAATCGATTGCACACCTCTAATAAAAAGATATAATGGTAGTGGTGACAATATTTGTGGTGATTGCAAGAGGCACACTAAATGAAGGATAGTCGTGCTCTCCCTTCTTTCTATTTGTATTGCGCATAGAAGAATAGAGATAAAGGTTTGGTTGGTTCACTTTGGGCTAGTCAATATCCTTTCTTTTGAATTTATTTTGTTTATTGTATTTTTTAAAAATAATTATGCATAGACTGTTTTTGTGTGAATTTGTGTGTCAAAGTAGTAACACTTCAAAAATGGGTTTTTGTTGAAGTGGTTAAGTTCACCCCATACCTCTTATAGGTCATGGGTCAAATCCTTCCACACACAATTACATAATTTTAGTTTTGTTTTATTTTTTAGAAACAAAGCCTTTTAATTTATTTTCTAAAAATGGATTTGGAGATGATCCTTAAGCTCTAGATAAGGTCCTCAATTGTGATTAAAACTCACATTACAATTTTTTTTTTTTTTTACTTTTCATATTAATTAGAATCTAGAAGAATTCTTAAAATTACATAACAAAAATCTAAGTTATTATAATCTCCTCCTTATGACAATTCATTCTTTAAATTTCATATTATATAAGGAAACCCAAATAGGAATGAGTAAGAACTTATCTCTCACACTAACATCGCTTCCATTTGACCTTACATGATACTTAAATAATTGTCTCAAGCATCTAAGGGCTATACACCTCAAAGTATCCCAAGTTATCATCTATCTCTCATCTCACATCCTTCTATGACTTATCTCCCATATATCCTTGTAAGCTCCAACATTCTTCTTATTGATTCAACCTACTAGCATTTGTAGGACTTAAATTTTGTGTAAGTGAATATCTTATGGGTTAACCCAACCTTACATACCATCTACGATCTACTAAGGCTCATATGGGAAACCAAGATCCTTAAATATATCTCTTATATCACTAGGAATACATCATACCTTAACCTCTCATGGTCCTTTAACTCTTATCTCTTTAATTAAGACTAACAGAGATTGAACCATCCACTTACTATCTCTAAATCATAACTAATCCCCTTTATCTTAGCATCAAACTTGATTAAACTCAACTGATTCTATTTTCCAATGCCATCATACATTTGTAACTTCATCATCATTAAACACTTGTCCCTTTACGTCAAGTGCTCAAAGATCTAACACTTTGTAACACTTAGCCCAATGACCTTCCTTTCTTTTTTGTTTTACTTGTCCTGAATCAACTTAGCTTATATATAACTCAAATTTCAAACTTTTTCATGCCTTTTTACCTTAAGCATCCTTAATGAGTCTCATTTCTAACATCAACTATCACAACCTCACATGCACGTCAATGTTATATATTAAGGCATTAGAGAACTATCATCTTTCATATTTTCTCTTTCCATGAATTTATCCTTATCATCATAATATTGTTTACTTAGGATTAGGCATGCCTTCCACTTAACATTTGAAAAAGAAATCTTAAACTTGCATAACTAGGTAAGAAATAGTACTATGTAACCATGTTTACCAAAAGAGAAAAAACGCAAATCATGAGCTAGGGAGGATTTTTACTTCTCTCTTGTATATGAGGGAAAATCTTAAACTATGCAAGGAGAGATCCTAACACCATTGCTAAGTAACATCACTTACTAAGCAAAACCAAACAATATTACATAGTTATGCCTCATATTAACTTGTTAGGGATTAAAGCATCTAATCAAACTATCTTATTATTTCAATTTTATCTACCTCTCATATTATGCAATTTATACCTCTAAAGTATGTATCTCTTTAAATGTAAGAATGCATTGGGTGATTAAGTTATTATATTTCCATTCTTTAGAGTGCATACCTATTAGACATTAAAATGACTGGTTAACACTTCTGACTTGAATTATAAGATTGTCATTAAACATAATACGAACTTTAATACACTTTAACCTTATTTATATCATGAAGTATCTCAAAACTCTTAGTTTTCTCTAACTTCTTTATTTCTTTTATGCATACTTAGTATAAGGGTATTAATATGCAAACTAGCTCAAGAATATGACTAATGCTTATACACTTGATAAGGGTACCTGTCAAGTATTTTCCCATTACCAACTCAAATGTCAACCTTAAACATCTTTGATCATTTATGTAACAACAACCAGTGGTGTTGATGTCAAAACTGAGGTGACTATTTGAACACATCTTAAGTCTATTTTTTAGATAACCTTCTTACAACCTCACCTTAGGCCTATACCTAAGGTACAAAACTCATTTCCACTATCTTTAGACTCTTCTTATAATTTCATACATCCTTAACATGTCATCTGTTTATATCATAGGAAACTAAATCATGTAGACAACACTCAACCACATATGGCCTCTACTTACAAGTGTATATCTTCATCCTTAACATCTCATATAAGAACTTATCATTACATCTTCCTTTCTTATCTGACATCATTTACCTTTTTTTCCTTTTTCACCTTAACACATAAGCTTTAAACCTATACCTCACTTTAAGGTATAAAACCTAAGCACTCATAACTTACCTCAAGATATAAAACTTTAAGTTTATAACTCCTATCATGTAAAAACTTCCTTCACTATCGTATCATCTTGTTAGTAAGCATATTGGTACTATTTTTCAAACCACAAACTTACATTTATGTAGCACCATACTTCTTAACTTTGAGCCACCTTTGTCTTTATTCTACCTTAAACATTACTCATCGTTTTTATGTCCATGTCTTACATTTTTTTACATCCATATGGTAATTGAAGTATGGTAAGACTCTAAGTTTAGCCATAACTTTCACTCATTTAACATATATTAAGCTTTTAGGCTAAAATATTTATACTTTAACCCATCTAGTCATCATTTCTCTCTTAACATGTTCTCTCACTTTGATTAATGTAACTCAACATCATACTGCCTATAGAACAAAACATAAACAATGGTAAATGAATCTAAGTTATGCCATAATCCATCCAGAATCTAGCATGACTTATGATGAATCTTAGTTGAGATATTAGTTACGTTTGTGTCGTGCCATAACCCATGTGATGTGCTATGAATGGGGCTTTCTCATCCCACTCATTGATGGAGTATCTTTCAATAATTATGACACTATTTTATGGCTATTTTACGGACAACAAGGGCTTGCAAGAATACAAATCTAATTGTATGGGCTAGTCTAGAGAAAAAAAGAATAATCACCTAAATAAGATGCAAATAATGGCTCATACATCTATAATAATGAATCCAACATCCTCATCACCTGTCAAAGTTAGGCATGTCTTAAAAAAAGGTTTTAAGCATCCCAAGTTGTCCGAACATTAGTCTAACTTTTTTTCATCATCTTTTGTTTTTGGATAACATATTATTGGTAATTATTTTATTTTTTATTATTATACAATACTCACCATAAAAAAATATTAGATTAACCAAACCATTATATATCTAGCACATGAAAATAAATAACTAATTATATTATAGTATGAAGGAGAAGAGATAATAAATATGGGGAATCACCTAATCTACAAAAAAAATATAATGAATATTAGTGAATTAAAAAAAAGTATTCATATATAATCATTCACAAAACAATCATATCAATGCATACATCTTAAAAGATTGAGGTCAATTGGTAGTAATATTCTCACACTTATAACATTAAAGATAATTATTAAAATATATCAAATAAAAGAAAGAGTTAACATCAATTGTCAAAGGCGCCCATCTAACAAAATAGTGCAACTCAAAAATTATCATAACAAAAATGCATTAGCTACTTTAAACCATTTATCTAATACCAATTATCTAATTCATTCATTTCATCTTAGCAAAGTGTCAATTCATTCATAATACTTAATGGAACTCGACGAGTTTTAAGATATTAACATATTAAAGGTTTTCTTTAAGGATTAAATTCTCAAACTTAAAAATCCACAATAATGCACAAGATAATAAGAAAAAAAAGAAATATATACAAGAATAATAACAAATATGGCTGACCAAATGGGTTACCAAGTTAACCTAAGTCAATTTATATTAAACTAAAAATGTCCTAGATAATTTTTAAGTTATTTTTTTAACTATATCAAACTCAATTCAAAATTCAAATATAGTTTAAATAACTTAAATGAGAAAGGAAATTATGCTCACATCTTTTTTATCTTTGTAATTTTCTCTAAAAAAGGATTAAAACGTATGAAAACCTTAGTCCTTAGAACCAAATTTCTACTTTGAGTTTAAGGCTCACTATCCAATATGTGTTTTACTTCCTTCCTTGATTACTTTCCTTTCTCTTTTTTCTACTTGTTCTTTTTCTCTTTGTTTTTATTTTTCAAGTCAATGTGTGGTGATAAGGACAAAGTTCTAAACCTAGTTGGTGCCCAATTGTATATAAAATAAAAGGAAAAAGATTGGGTCGACAATTTGCATAAATGGGCTAGGATGATGTGTTTAAGTTGAGGAAATTCATTATTAAGCTTTTTGGATTTAGCCTCAAGTAAAAGAATATTGGATTAAGGAGAAAGTGGGTCTTCATGTCAAACCATTTTGTTGTCAATACATGTGACTTCCTTAAGCCATAGATCTTTATTAGTTGAGCAAAACTAACATCTCAAGGTTTCAAAAATCTAAGTATCATAACTTCTTCCCATTTTAAGGAAAAATACTATCCAACATCATCATTAGGTCTAAGTATCATAGGGTTCACAAATAAACTATCTCCACATGGGGCATGGCATGTGTTATTACCTGAACCTGGTTACTTAACCAATAAAAGGTTCTTTTTTATTTTTTTCTAACCTTCCTAACTCATTCAAACTATGTTCTAGTATATCAAAGAATGTTTAATCATGAATGAACGTGGAAAAATAGTATCCAAGCTTAGCTGAAATCGTCTCCCAAACATCTTTAAAAATAAGCCCTAACTAAGCATTAAAGTGTATATTTCTCTTAAACTCCCTAACTTAGATAGGCATAAGGAAACTAATCTTTGCTCATGATCTTAAAGGCACAGTATTAAGGGAAAACTCTACTTTTCCTCCATCTTAACTCATCCCTAAAACAATATAAGAATTGTCATTTATATGGTGTTTTAACACATTATCATACAAACATATTATACATGAATGCAACATAACATATTATCTCCTCATGTGATCTCATTGTGCATGGTCAACTTCATAAGTACCTTTGCACAAGTAACCTTAAATGTGAGCATTACTAACTTAACTTGCACTTGGTCTCGGTGAAGTCCATATGCATATTAATAAAGTGGACACCTATTTGCCTAAATAGTCTTTCTAACTCAAAGTGATTATTGTTGTTTTGATCTTTCACCTTTAACATCCTCAATTCCACTAGTTTAAGGTATCTCGTTATTATCTCTTATAAAATAAATTGGAACATTTCTTACTCTTATGCAACATCCTTCAAGAGTTTTAAGCTTAGAAAGCCTTAAACAAGCTTTATATGTCTCATATGTAATTTCACAAATACCAATGCAAGAAAAGTAAACACAAAATTATCAAAGACATCTAATGATTTTATTTCAATATAAAGGGAGACTTCTATGTTCTACCTTTTCTAGTATTCTAATCAAGCACATATAAATTCTCTATCCTTAAAAAGCTTATCTAAACATATATATACATCTCATATAATGTAAAATTCTTTAATTAGACCAAGATTTATTAAAGACATTAAGGAGTGGTCTTAACTTATGTCATCATCTCTAGCACATAATAAAGAATAAACATAACTTAAGGAATCACAACTATGTTTATCTTTAACACTTATATGTTTAATTCAAACCAAGACAATATTATATGTAATATTACAAAGATGTTAAGAATATATGATTATGAAACCTTGAGACTTTATACATGATTGACAACTAATTTACACAAATTAAGTATCTCTTGCACATAATGAAGAATAAGCATAACTTAAGGAATCACAACTATAGTTTATTTATAACACTCATATGTTTAATTGAAACCAAGACAATATTCCATGCAATATTACAAGGATGTTAAGAATATGTGATTATGAAACCTTGAGACTTTATACATGATTGATAACTAATTTACATAAGTTAAACTTCTCATATATAGTACAAAGTAATTATAGAGTAGGAATATTGCCTTTCATGAACTATTAACCATTAATAACTTACAAATGTATATTAATTCTTCATTTTACTAGGGTCACCTGATTATACTTCTAGAGCATTTAGAGAAGGATAAATGAAATAGAGTAATCAATAGGAAAAGAATGGTTTCTCTTAGTCCTAAATTCATAGTAAAGACTTTGAATTTTTGCCTCAAATCTTTCAAGGTCTCTTTTGTAACTAGACTAAACTCCTTATGACAAAACTAATAGGAATATACATTTATAGCTTAAAGAGGCAACAACTTAACATAAATAATGTCCAAAATCAACGAAGAATAAATAAGGCAATCAAAACTCAAACAATGCATTTACTAAGGCTTTAAGTCCAAACTCTCATTTAATTAGTCAAAATTGTCTAGGATCATAATTTTTAATCATACAACTCTCACAAAACATTCCCAAAGTCATTTTAGTCTTGATTATGTCTTATGAATCTAAATGAACCTAAAATTAGGCTCTTAAAACTTAATAACACCTAATTAACTAAATTTAGAAAATGCATAAAAACTAACCAAATTGTATAAAAGGTGGCAAGATTATACTTAGGAAGTAAAAGATAGCATTTTATCCAAATGGCCTGCTTGAATCACTCATTAAACCATCATGCATGATGGTTAAAATTATTATAAAACTATTAATATCTACTTGTCAATTTCAAGAACACAAAAGTAGTGGTGGTATAGGTCAATACACCATTATTTGGTCGAATCAAGCTTTCAAAGATCAAAAGTAATAAAAAAAACCTTTATAAATTTGCTACTACCATTACTAGTTATCTTAATGATGCGTGAGGTTCCAAAAGAGAGTTTAGCTTTTTAGCTTTCCAAAGCTACCAACTGTTCCATAAAATAATGGTCAAAGTTAGCCAAAATGAGTTCTTAAAGGTGACATTTCCAAAAATCATCTTCTCTTCTCCTTTAACCACTATGGGAAGATAAGTATTTGTCAAATGATCTAAGGGTAGAGAAGAGTTTGGAAGTAGCAATATTGCCAATTGGTAGTTAGATGCATGCTTTATGGGTAGGGCAACCTTGCCTCTCTTTCTGTCTCTCGTGTTTAATCAAGTTTTAAAGAATAGAGATAAGTGGTTTAGTTGGACCATGTTAGATCACTCAATATCATTTGTATTTGTTTGATTTTATATTATACATATACTTATAAAATACTTAGTGCATATACATGTCAAAGTAGCAATTCTTCGAAATTAGGGTTGGCCTAAGTTGTTAGGTTAACCTTTTACCTGTCCTAAGTACATGCATTCACATAATTAATTTTTATTCTTGCTTAAAAAACAATATTTTTAATTTATTCTCTAAAAATAAATTACTCTTTAAGTTCCTAATAACATCTTCATTTTCAATTAAAACTCACATTCAAAAAATTTTTACTTACTTATCATATTTGTTATAATCATGAAAAATTCTCAAAATACATGTTTAAAATTCGTTTTATTACAATGTCATAATTCATTATCATTATTAATAGCTTCATGGCATAATCCAACAATTTAATAAGCATGTTATAAGGGAAAGGGTTTACATGGATGTGAGCAACATAACATTACTAATAAATTAGAAACCTAAAACCCGTAATCTAACTCCAATACTAAAATGGTCGATGCCATATATGAGCTGTACCATATAAATAATATATAATCCATATCGTAACAAATTAAGTTTGTAAAGTTTGGGAGAGGGGGTTCAAGTTATCCTAAATAACATATAAATGAATGACCAAACCTTACTACCTAAGTTATTTAGTAGTTTAAGCTTGGAATCATGTGTAATACTTTAATAGACTATTGCTAATTGATGTGGACTCAATCCCTATGGCTCTAACCACTTAAGCATACGCCTCTTCAAGTTCAAGTTTAAACACCTTAAGCTAGCACGTCTCTAGTTTGGAGTTGTCACTATAGGTGAGTACGGTTTGGTCCAATTAGTGGATTTGGAAATATCCGGGACCAGATTGAAATTTTTGGATTTTAAAAATGGAGAACTTGTACTGTCTTGAATTTTTTTGTTTAGTTTGATTTCTTATAAATTAGGGACGGTTCAGTTCGGTTCTTCGATTTTTTTTTGGATAGTTCAATTTCATACCAGTTCAGGTATTTAGTTATCCCAATTTATTAAAAATTACACTTTACATTTTTATAAACCAAACTAAATAAATTTTACCTTTTCACTTTTAATCATTTAAGACTAAAATAAATAAGTGATAATTTAATAAATTACTACTAATAACTTACACATTAAATGTTAAACTAAATTTTTTAATATTTAATCTAATTAATAATTAATAAATAGTTTAATTGTTAGTAATATATACTAATTGAGAGAGAATTATATATATATATATATATATATATATATATATATATATATATATATATATATATATATATATATATATTA
>CATIWR010237985.1:0-14030 GCA_949677035.1 Omphalea diandra | reverse complement strand
GGAAAATCCCAAGCTATCATAATTTACGTACATTTGGTTGTGTTTGTTTTGTACATTTACCTCCCCATGAGCGTCATAAACTCTTTGTTCAGTCTGCTAAATGTGCTTTTATGGGTTACAACACTTCTCACAAAGGTTTTCTTTGTTATGATCAATGTTCTAACAAGTTTTGTATCTCTAGAAATGTTGTTTTCTTTGAAACTCAGTATTTCTTTTCTGCTCCTAATAATTCCTCTCCTAGTGTTGTTGTTTTTCCCATTTTTGAGGATTTGTCATCATTTACTCGATTCAAACCTGGGTTAGTATATGCACGACGTCAACCAACTTTGCCTCTTCCTGATGAGACTGACTCGCCTCTTGATCCTGGCCCTACACCTATCCTTGAGGCTTCTTCTGAATCAGCCCCAAATGAGGTTCCTTCCGAATCAGCCCCAAATGAGGTTCCTTCCGAATCAGTCCCGAGTGATGCTATACTACGTCGTTCAAACAGAGTATCTCGACCTCTTAAGTGGTATGGTTTCTCTTCAACTCTGACCAATATTGATGTTTCATCTTGTTATTTTCAAGCTTCCAAGCATGCATGTTGGCAAAAAGCAATGCAGAAAGAACTTCATGCTCTCAAAGAAAATCACACATGGGATATTGTTTCCTGTCCTTCATCTGTGAAACCCATTGGCTATAAATGGGTGTACTCAATAAAGCTTACTTCATATGGAAATCTTGATCGGTATAAGGCTCGATTCGTTGCTCTTGGTAACAAACAGGAATATGGAGTGGACCATGACAAAACTTTTGCTCGTGTAACAAAAATGACTACAGTGCGTACAATCATTGTTATTGCTGCTTCACAAGGCTGCCCTCTTCATCTATGGTGATCTTAAAGAAGATATTTATATGAATCTGTCACCAGGTTTGTGCTCTTCATCTACATCAAAAGTCTGTAAGTTGAAGCGGTCTCTATATGGGTTAAAACAAGCTCCAAGGGCTTGGTTTGATAAGTTTCGATCTACTTTGATTCAATTCTCTTTTGTTCAGAGCAAATATGATTCATCTATGTTTTTCCATAACACCTCTACTGGTTGTGTTATTCTTATTGTATATGTGGATGACATTGTTATCACAGAAACTGATTCTCTATTGATCACTAAGCTCCAGCAACGTCTCAATGATTCCTTTCATATGAAGGATCTTGGTTCTCTTACATATTTTCTGGGATTAGAAGTGCATTCTGATTCTTCTGGTATTTTTTTAAATCAACACAAATATATCCAGGACCTTGTTGCTCTAGCTAGTCTTCAAGACTCCTCTTTTGTTGATACTCCTTTGGAGTTGAATGTTAAATACTGAAGTGATGAAGGCGATCTTCTTTCTGATCCAACAAAATTTCAGCAACTCGTTGCGAGCTTGAATTATCTTACTATCATACGGCCCGATATTTCCTTTGCAGTTCAACAAGTCAACCAATTTATGCAAGCTCCTCGTCATCTTCATTTGGTTGCTGTCCAACGGATCATTCGATATCCACTTGGTTCATCTAGACGTGGTTTGTTCTTTCCTGCTGGTTCTCCTCTGCGCCTTGTTGCTTACAGTGATGCTGATTGGGCTGGTTGTCCTGATACACGTCGCTCCGTTAATGGTTGGTGCATGTTTCTCGGTGATTCTTTAATATCTTGGAAGAGCAAGAAACAAGATCGGGTTTCCAAATCCTCAACTGAATCTGAATATCGTGCCATGTTTGCTGCTTGCGCTGAGATTGTTTGGCTCCGCGGATTACTTACTGACCTTGGATTTTCACAATCTAATCCTACTCCTTTGCATGCTGACAACACAAGTGCTATTCAAATTGCAACTAATCCAGTTTTTCATAATCGGACCAAACACATCTAAGTGGATTGTCATTATATTCAGGAAGTTGTTGATACAGGAGTCATTACTCTTCCACATATATCTAGTAATCTTCAAATAGCTAATGTGTTTACTAAATCCATGGCTAGGCAACGCCATCAATTTCTAATAGGCAAATTGATGCTTTTTGATCCACCAGCATCAATTTGAGAGGGATGTTAGTATAGTTGACAGTCTATTTATTTCCATAACTGTATATATCTTTATAATTATGGTATATCTTTGTAATTACGGTGTATATTTTTGTAACAGTTATCTATATTTAGGACATAATTTTAGCATTGTATAGCAGATCTTTAGGGATAGATATATCAGCTTTTTAGGGATGTAAATCAAAGGTTTTTCTATTTAAATGAAAAAACTCTCACCTTGAGAGACATTCAACAAAAGTGACATAAGATACTATCATCAGCAAAAAATAGGTGAGAAATTGAAGGTGCCCCTCTTGCCATTCGAAACCCATGATATCACCAATCTACTCAACATGCTTAATTAGTGAAGATAGGCTTTCTGCACAAATCCAAAAAAAAAAAAAAAAAAAAAAAGATAAAGGGAGAGGAGATCTCCCTAACGAAGACCCCTTTAGAATCATTGCTACGGAATAATATGAAACAGAAGTAACACATCTCATAATCAACTCTATCCAACTTGGATAGCAAGAATAGAATCTAAAAAGGGTCACTCCACTCAATCATATGTTTAGATCATATCAAGCAATCATTTTAATGGGTAATATAGAAATATATTTATGTTTTATTTTTTTTTTTTTTTGCAAAAACTTGTATACTCTTAAAGTAAATAACTATACTCAATAAAAACGAATAATTAAATTAAGTTCATTTAAAATTAAAATAAAAAATATTTTTTAATAATTTAAATCGGATCATTAAAGTTGATTCGTGAATTAAATCATTTAAGTTTAATCTAAAAATTTTGGAATCATTTCGAATTCCTTTTCATATTTGATTAGATTCATGTCAATTTTCTGGGGCAGATTCGTGCTCACAAGAGTTTATGGCTTAGAAGACTGATCCGGTGATAAGGATTTTCAAAAGATGATCAAACGTGGGAAAAGCAATCAGTAATAATTAGGGTTTAGTAATAATTGACGGTTTAATATCAAATGGGCTTAAGTAGAACTATCTGCCCATGTGTTCATGGGCTTAATATCTAAAGTACATCCAATTATGTCGGTCAACAATAGCAATCTGTCAATATGATTAACTGTGGACTTTTTATTTAAATGTTGTCTTAGTAATTCATTTTAATTTGGCAATATAAAAATGTATTTATGTTTTTTTTTTCTTGGTATAAACTTTTATATCTCGTAAAGCAAATGATCATACTCCATGAAAACAAATAATAAAATTAAGTTTATCTAAAATTAAAAATAAAAATATATTTCAAATTTTTAAATATTTTAATAAATTAAATTATGTCATTCGATCAATCCATAGATCAAGTAGTTTAAATTTAATTCAAAATTTTTTAAATCATTTTGAATTTTTTTTTTTTAAATCTGATTGGATTCAAGTCAAATTTTTTTGGGCAAATTCATGGCCATGAGGGTTTATGGTTTGGATGACTGATCCGATGATACAGATTTTCAATATATGATCAAATTTGGAAAAGGAAATCAATGTTAATTAGGGTTTAGTAATAATAGATGGTCTGATATCAACTGAGCTTGGGGGGGACTATTTTAATGTACATTCAATTGAATCCAATTGACAATAACGACAAATTATATTATGGATTTTGAATCATAATATTTCATGATTTTGGGATAAAAAATGCGGTGTGCATATTTATTACTTTTTTTTATTGTTTTCCTTTCTTTATTTAAAGATATATATTTATACTTTTGTACTTTTTTATTTTTTAATTACATTGACATTATTACTACTACTACTATTATTATTATTATTCCATCTATTTATAAAAGAATAAACTTGTTTTTATTTTCACTTAAATTAAGAAAATGATTAATTTAATTAAAGTTATAATTTTATTCTGTATTTTATCCTTCTATTTATAATAATAAAATTTTCCATTACTATTCTGTTATATGTTTATCAATATTCGATTATATATTCATTACCATTCTCTTATGTGTTCATTACTATTTTCCCTTATATTCATTATTATTTTATTGTATGTTTATAAACACTTTTAAATGTTCATCAAATATTTTATTGAATGCGCATTAATATTGCTTTACATGTTCATTAGGATCTTAAATGTTCATATGATTTTTGCTTATGACATGTATGGTCATTACATATTAAACGATTTATAATTACTATTATCTTGAATGTTTATTAGTATTCTCTTATATGTTCATCAATATTATTTGAATATTCATTAATATTCTCTTGTATGTTCATTACTATTCTATTGTTCATAAACACTTTCATGATTCCTTACTACATTACTAGAAGTTCATTAATATTCTTTTGCATATTTATTATTATTGTATTGCTTGTTTATTAGCTTCTTAAATATTTATTAGTATTATTTTGTATGTTCATTACTATTATCTTGAATGGTCATTAGTATTCTCTTGTATGATTATTGCTATTCTCTTGAATATTTATTAGTTTTCTCTTGTATGTTTATTACTATTCTCTTAAATATTATTTAGTATTATATTGTATTCTATTTTTTATTCATTTTTTTAATATTTATTGATTATTACCCAAATGTTCATTATTTTTGTATGCACAATATTCATCAAATGTGATATTCATGTTCATCACTTTTTCATGTAATATTGTACATAAACTATTTTGCCCATTCAAAACATATAACTTTTTTAACTTATTTAATTTTTATATACAAATAAAATTTTTAAAATTAAAATTAAATCAAATTAAATAATAATAATAATAATAGAAAATCTAAATCAAACTAGTTGAATATTTCATCAATTTATATTATTTATAGTAATAAAGAGAAAAAAATCAATAAAATTTTTTTATAAGAGGTGGAA
Source organism: Omphalea diandra (assembly GCA_949677035.1). NCBI lineage: Eukaryota > Viridiplantae > Streptophyta > Magnoliopsida > Malpighiales > Euphorbiaceae > Omphalea > Omphalea diandra. The sequence continues at coordinate 9,133 of CATIWR010237985.1, read as the reverse complement.
TTCGTACAAAAAATTAGAAAAGAACGTGTGAGAGTTAAAATAGATGTTAAAGTGCATCTGAATTAAGACACTAGAACCATGATCCTATATGGTCTGGGGTCCACCATATAACAACTGGACAATAACAATCTGTCAATATCATTAATTAATCTTTTTTTTAAAAGGAAAATATAAAAATTTATAACAATCCATTTTAATTTGAAAATATAGAAATGTGTTTATTTTTTTCTTGGCATAAAATACCTCTTAAAGGAAATGATTATATATAATTTAAACAATTAATTAAATTAAGTTCATCTAAAGTTAAAAATAAAAAATAAACACATTTAATTGTCAAATGATAAAGATATAAAATATAAAATATTAATTTAAAAATAAGTATTAGTTTATAAACTATTTACTAAATAAGTAATTAGTAATAATAATCAATAGTCAATGTCTTTTCTCAAAAAAAAAAGTCAATATTAAAATAAAACAAATCCAGTAATCACTATGTAATATGACACATTACTATTGTAGAATGGTCCATTTTCATGAAGATAAAATCCTATGATAATATTATTCTTATTATCTATATAAGATTTGAGCCACTTTGCTGAGAACAAAATGGTTTAATGGAGGTAGGTCTTACAAAGTGGGGATGATCATGAAATACAAAAATTTTTGAATTAGATAATAATTAAATTGAATTGAATTGGAATAAAAATTTTTAAATATAAATAATAAAATATTTAAATCAAATTATATTGATTTTTCAATTAGATTAATATTAGAGATTTTATAATACTTGAACTAAAAATCAAATCGAATCATATTATAATCATTATGAACTTAGAAAATCAAACTGAGATATATATATATATATATACTCTATTTTTTATTAATTTAATTTTAAAAAAAATTCAAAATATACGAATAATCAAACTGAAAATTGGTTCAATTTGAAATAAATATTTTTTATTTCGATTTCGATTCTTTTATTTTTTAAATAACTGATTTTCGGTCTGATTTCGAGTAATTTCAATCAGTCCAGAATTGGGAATCGATCCACCCTACTTCGAAGTCAATAACTGCCTTGCCTTAAATGGTTGAGAGGTCTTTTCCGTCCCAAGGGAGAAAGAGAAGTGAATGAAATTAGCGACAGATGATGGTAAGGAATTGAATGAAAGTGGTGGGCGGTGGATTTATTGGTTTCTATAGGATGGAATTTAACAGCCAAAAAGATACCTTTCTCTTGCCTATAGCCAATGTTTCTGATCGAACTTGACAAGAAAAAGGGATCAGCCAGCCAATTATCCTAGTGCGACTATATGATGATACCTGGACCATCACATTTCCCCTTTCACACAAGCCATCTTCTTCTTCTCCTTGCTTTTTCTCCATTTTAATGATTCTACATACACCTTCCTTTTTTTTTTTTTTTTTTTAATTTTTAAATTAATTTATCCAATTCAATCTATTTGTGATTCACGTGATTGAATTTATAAAAAATTGATTTGAACAGAAAATTTCGTTCTCAGATTGATTGAGTTCTAATTTCAAAATAAATCAAACTATAAATTTATTTCTCTCAAGCTCAACATAAATTAACTTGATTTGGTCACTTTATATATTATCAACCATTTTAGTTAATATTTTACTTGAAATTCATCATGCTATTAGTGATTCTGAACCTTAACAAATTTTTTTGACAAATTCAACTTTCTTCTTCTAACCTTGTTCATAAAAAAAAAAAAGAAAAGAAAGGATTGGATCTACAAATTACGTATTATCACGATGACGATGTTTATGATGAATAGTAAGAGAAAACCTCCAGTCTTTCCCAAACATGTTGGTCGCTACAAGGTCAATGACTCTTTTTTTGGGGGCAATCCAATGTCCGACGACAAAACAAAAGTCTAGTAGTCGTTCTCCGTTAGGCATTATATGGCGAAAAAGTCATATACCAACATTTTGATGGCGTTTTCTTGTGTTCGAGATTCATGCATAATCTCCACTCCAGTCATCTCTCTCTCTCTCTCTCTCTCTCTTTTTATTTTGAAAGTTATTTATTGATATATTTTATCCATAATAAGCTTATTTTTTTATTTTTAATAAAATAAATTATTTTATCATATTTTATTAGTTTGTATTTACTTTGTCTCTCTTTTAATAAGTTTATTATTTTGTCTTATTTGTGATTATTTTTATCTTTTTATGAGTGTTTTGATTTTTTTTAAAATTGATTATTTAGTGGTATATGATGATATATTATTGGACATTATGTCTTAAATTTATTCTAATATATTTTATAAATTTTAATTCACATCAAAATGTAGTATCATATCTTATAAACATCTATACAATTAAAAAAAATGCAGAATTATTGAGAAAATATAATTATAATTTAAATTAAGTAATTATCATATGGGTTATGTGCTCTTGCTTATTGTTACAGGTCAAATACTTTATTGATTTTTCAGACTTTTTTTAGAATATCGTTATATTATACAATTAACTGTTGGTATAAATATTTATCCCAAAAAAAAAAAACTGTTGGTATACATAAATGACATGATAAGATTAAATTATTTTTTTATTTATTGCATGTAATTTGTGTGATTCGCATGTATTCAATTATCATAACTAATCATCTATATTTATTGTATTATCATTAATACTTGTCTTTAAATTTAGCTAATTTGTATGGATTTTTGTGCTAAAAATTATTTTAGTTGGGATTGGACTGCAAGTTTTCTAATTATGCTGAATGAAATAGACTTGAAATGATGAATATCGTAATTAAATTGTTATATTAATGTTGAAAATACAAGAAGATAATAAAAATAGTAAATAAAAAATGAGTGAATAATTCGATAAATTAATTAAGGGGTGTATTTAATTAATACTTTTATAAAGTTGTTTAATAAGTGAATGACTTTTATAGAGTTTATAGATTTTAAATGATTTTTGCGGAGTTATAATATTTATGAATGACTTTCAAAACTTTATTTTTAAAGTCTATAAAAGTCTTGAAAAATCTTAATAGAATATGAAAGAGAATTTTTTACATGTTTTATTTTAAAAAGTCAAAAAAAAAATTATAAAAATCCATTAATTTCAAAAGTCAACGCCTTTTTGAATACGTGTAAACTTTTATGAACTTTATAAAAGTTATAATTGAATACATTCAGATTTTGATAGATTTTTTAAAACTCTTTAAAATTATTATTAAATACCTTCTAGTTTTTATAGACTTTTTTAAAGTTTTTAAAAGTTTTCATTGAATACTCGTGACTTTTAAAGAGCTTTTAAAAGTCATGATTGAATACTCTCTAATTTTTAAAATCTATTTAACTCTTTAATTTTCCTAATCCAATACATTCATGCAACAAAAAAAAATTAGAGAAAATCAAGTGAAAAGAAAGTTTACCAATAAATAAATCTATTACCATATAACCTTATAACTAAGAATTGAGATTTGATCCTAAAATTCATTTACTTTTTTTAATAGAATTACAATAGCTTGTCAATCATAAAATATTGTCTGTCAACTTTTTGTTCATGAGTTGCATGAGATTTACATAAAATTGAAAAAGAAATGGTAGAAAGACGTTAAAGATAATATATAAGACACACCACTCTATTTTGAGAGGTTTACAATCCTTTAAATAACATGAATATTTATTTATTCAAGTATAGTTAAGTTGGAATTAAGGTATGTTTACAATTTAAGAATGTGTTAATATTAAAAAATTTACATGTGCGTTTAATAACTAAATAATTAATTATATTATAATCAAATTAATTTATTAACTAATTTCATTATTTTTTAAAGGGGTAATGACCATTTATTCTTAATTTGATCAAATCATCTAAGATTTCAATTTGTATTTAATAAATATGAATTGGTTAATGACCAATCGTACATAGTAATATCAAATAGACTAATAATCAATTATACTTAGGGTTAGGATCGTTTACTTAAAAAAAATTTACTTTAAAATTAAAGTCAAAATGAATATTCCAATTCTTAGCATTTAGTTCACTTAAAAATGCATCAAAATCAAAATAGAATTTTTTTTTTTTTCAAACGGGAGAATCACTCGTTAATTTCTCTCTTAGGACTTTTCATTAGTTTCCATCAACAATCTAGCATCATCTTCAACCTAAACACAATTAAAATCTTAATTCACATCTTCAACTGAAAACAATCAAAATCAAAACCTAAAATATAATCAAAATCAATTAATCAAAAAACCAAAAAACAATCCAAATTTCAAAATCAAGCAACAATCAATTTACACAAAAAAAACAAGCGAATCCTAGAAACCCATCTTCGAAAATCCAAAAATACTCATTAACTCATTCACAAAATCATTCACAAACAATCAAATACAAACAAATTCCTAAAATTCTAGGAATGACTCTCCAAAACCTAGGAAATAAAGCCATTTAAATACCTAGGAAACAAATCCAGGAATCTAAACACATTCATTCATCTTTCCAATGTCAAAACTGTAATCGATCATCAAAATTGAGAAAAGAAAAAAGCAACAAATCAATTAAACTCGTCCAGAACAAAAATAAAATCGAAAACAAATTAATCAAACTCATCCCAACAAACTCAAAAAACAAAATTGAAAACAATAGCAGCAGAAACAAAGGAAGAAATCCTTACTCTTTAGGCTAAGATGTTGACTTTATCCTGTAAGGAGTAGTAAGAGCAAAGTCTTGACCTTCCATTGTTTAGGTGATTGATTGTTCAAAAAAAGATTTGGGAAAGAGAGAAGGAAATGGATTGAGTCAAGCGAGATAAATAGGTTGAAAGAAAGGGAATGAATTTGGTTCATTCAACTATGAGGTTGAGGCAATTTGGCAACAAATGGGATTCGGCTAACATCAACAAACACTGCTTGAGGAATTTGTTAACTAAACAGAGGACTAGATTCGATCCACACAAATCCATCTGATTTCTTGGCGTTAATCTAGTTGTCGTCCTCCAAATCATTGCCCTTGAATCCAATGGTCGTCCTCAAAATCGTTAATCTTGTGGCCTATTACCTTTTCTTTCTCCAAATGAATGAAGGAGGTTCATTTGTAAAGTGAGACATCATTTTTGGGGGTGGAGGGGAAGAAGATAAGATTTTTAATTGGATAAGAGGAGGCCATGGTTTTGGGTTTGATCTAAAATGGGTAAGAAAAAGAAAAAAAAAATGAGCAGAGAAAAAGAGAATGATAGGAAAGATGATTGTTGGGTTTCTAGTATTGATATGAGAAAAAAGATGATTGTCGGGTTTATGGTATTGAATGAAGATGAAGAACAAAGGGTAATTTTGAAATTTTAAAATTCAATTTGTTGACTTTTTAATTTTTGACCAACGAAAATTGAGTTAAAAATGGATGGAAGTCCTATTAAGTGTAACGGAAAAAATATAGAGATATTTTAGTATAATTTTTGAAAATGAGAGATTAAATAGTACAATTAAGGATCAACATATTTAACCTCTCTCTCTCTCTCTCTCTCTCTCTCTCTCTCTCTATATATATATATATATATATATATATATATATAAACAAATTATGAAAATAAATATTATAAAGAATAAAAAATAATATAATAACAAGCAAATATAATGTTATTTAAATTTTAAATTAAAAATAATATAATATAACAATTTATTCTTGATTATAATATATTTTTATTGAGTATATAATAATCTAGAAATTTATATTTGATTATTGATTTTAATATTGCAAAAAAAACATTAATAAGAGAATAGATTCTGATTCCTCTAATATAATCAAAACAACTCAAAAATAAATATGATTAAAAATTCATGAATTTATCAAAATTATCCCAATTATTTATATAAGGATTCATCAGTGAAAAAACTATCTATTTATATTTTAAATTCTCAACCATTAAATAAAGAAGAGACAAATTTTCTTCTGGAAACAAGGTACAAGAATAATTATTTAATTCTAAATAAATAAGTTGTGGAAGTGTAATGAAAGTGGATGCTTAGTTTAATAAGAATGGATTAAGTTTTAATAATATATGCCTGACTAGCTCGAGTCCTTATTCCTACGTAACTATGCAACTTTTTATTTTATTAAAAATAAAATAAATGACAGGGCAACTATTAGACAAAAAAAGGATTATTTTTTTAGGAAAAGATAAATAAGAGTTAAGACATTAAAAAATGTATATAAACTAAAAATTTATTTGGAATATTAAGGATATAGCTGATAACTAATAACAGTTGTTGATAGCTATTAGTTGATGACTGCTAATGGTTTAACATTAATCGTTTGATAAATCATGTCTAACAATTGTTGTTAATTCGTAAAATGATTAATAATGACATATTGTTAATATCTTATATAATGAAGTAAATAAATTAAATTAAAATATAAAAAATAATATATTTTTCACTTATATTTGTATAGTATAATTTCAAAATTTAGAATTTTATAATCATTAATTTGTATTTATAAAATATTAATAATTATTTTTTTGTTAATATTAACCAATATATATCAATATATTTTTAGTAATTAAAATATCATATATATAATTTTTTATAAAAATTATAATAACTTAAAATAAATTATTTTTATAGATAAATAATTAAAATATTATAATTCATAGTTAATAGTTGAAAGACAAAACTTTAAAAATAATAATTTAGTAAAAATAATTTTGACTTTCTTTTAGTTATAACTGCAGAGATTTAGAAAAAATTTTAAGTAAAAACTGATAAAAACAATAACTGATTGGAACTATATCTACTATCAGCTGTTATTTTGTATGGTTTACCAAACAACTGTTTTTTAACTATTGAATAAAAAACCTCTGCCCATTGCATGAATCAGCTATACTAAATGTTCCCGTAAATGTATTTAAATTTCAAAGATAATATATATTAATTGTCTTATAAGGAGAATCAATATATTCATACAATTTGCTAATTAGGTAGTCAACTGTTATATTAAATAGTCAAGATTAAAATAAGGAGGCAAAGCGAGAGGAAAAAAGGAGGATGAAAAAATAAAGAAAGAAAAGGATTGCAAAATTGAGTTTAAATAATTAAAAATTAATAAGATATAAATTAATTCAATTGAATTTTTAAAATTGAGCTTTAAATATGAAAAATGCAAAAACTATAATGTTTGATTGGAATCTAATGTATTTGAACAATAAACATAGATAAATATAAAAAAAAATTATTTGAGGGCAAATAATCCTTTTGACTTTTTTTTTTTATAAAATTCTTTTGGCTTGTAATATGTTCCGGTACAATCATTTTAGGCGTGACAAACTACCAATAACACCACCATATCCTCAATATGTTTAATTTATTTTTATAAAATTTAAATTATTAGTTATCAAAGTAAATAATTTTATTTTATTGCTCATTACAAAATTAAAAGTTAAAATAGTACTAATAATTAGTTTGATATAACTTAATCATAGAAAATGATACTTTTTAACTTGATTTAAAATCAAGTATAGTTACGATACTTAAAATGATTTATAGTCATACTCAAAAAAATATTTTATAATTAATACTTATTTCATTACGTATTTCATAATTATTTTGTTTTATACCATTATTTTGTTGTAATGAATCACTGCCTTAATAACATTTTAATTTAAAATTTAAATAGTTATTACATTAAAATTAACTTGTTAAATATTGTACATGATGATGATGATGATGATGATGATGATGTAAGAAGTGTCCAAAGCACACTTTGTAAGCATATTTGATAATATTATTGACTAAGATATAATAAGAAGATATAACATTTAATCAAAATATTCTTACTATTCAAGTATTATTTTTGCTTCTAGTGAATAAAATATATTTCAGTTTAAGAAATCTGAAAAGAAAAAAAATTAAACTCAAGTAGATTTATATATGGACAGAGAGAGAAAGCGAGTGAATTTGGTGAGTTCAAATTAATTACCACTACTAGGAACAATTTACTCAGTTATATACTTTGATTTAATTCATGTGATGTGATATTAAATGCATTTAATTTTCAAATGATAAAGATATAAAATATAAAATATTGATTTAAGGATAAATATTAGTTATAAATAGCTTATTAAATAGGTGACTATTGCGATCGTAAAATAAAATATCTAATAATCACTATGTAATATGATACAGAATTATAATGGTGTTATAGAATAATCCATCACTATGGAGATAAAAGCCTATGATAGTATCATTATTTAGATAAGATTTGAGCCATTTGGATGAGAAGAAGATGGTTCAGCAGAGAGATCTTACGGAATTTTTTTTTTTTATTTTATGAAATGAGGTCTTAATAAATTTTTTATACATGAGTCTAAGTAACTTTATTTATATTAAACTTAATAAATATGTAAAAATTATAAAAAAAATATTATTGCCAGTGGCGACCAAGAAACGTGGTGTTTGACCCTTTGCATAAGAAATGGTTGAGAGGTCTTTTTCATCCCAAGGGAGAAAGAGAAGTGAATGAAATTAGCAACAGGAGATGATAAGGAATTGAATGCAAGCGGTGGGTGTTAGGTATAAGAACATATATGAATATGGCTAATCAAATTGAAAAATTAAATTAAAAATAATCAAAATAATAATAAAAAAATATTTAAACCGAACTAAATTTAACTGGATAACTAAAATATGTATTATACACCTAAAATATAAGACATTATATTTATATTGTGAACTTATATATATATATATATATATATATATATATATATATATATATATATATATATATATATATATAAACTATAGTCTATATCATATAAGTTATTTATGTTCAAATATATTATATATAAGTTATATATATAATTATATATATTATATAATATATATGTATGTATAAATATGCTTCAAGTCATGTATATATGTATAAATTATTTAAAATATTTTCAAATGATATAAGATATATACACTATATATAAGTTTTATATCACAAGAAAAATAAAAATGATTAAAAATTAGTTAATATAATTTTTAATACTTAATTACGAAAGTTATTTATCAATCAACATTTTATATATTGATTATTTATAATTATATAATAAATATGAGTATATGAATAATTTCATAAAATATAGAACCGAAACTCATACTAAACTGAA
>CATIWR010237968.1:0-12251 GCA_949677035.1 Omphalea diandra | reverse complement strand
TTGTGTTAGAATTTATTGACATAAATCATCAACTTGCAGACATTTTCACTAAAACTCTAAATGAAGAAATAATGAACTTCATTAAGAGAGAATTGGGAATGCTTGATGGAAGCTCCCTAAAGTGAAAATTTTTGATCTTATGTGTGATATTGCTATGTGTATTGATATTTGTTGATTTGTGATATTTGTGTTTGATATAGCAAAGTGGATTACAATTTTTCAAAATTCAACTATTTTCCTTGTTGATTTATAATTCGTGGTCACTATCCTTCCTTCATGGTCACGAATTACAAGTCAATTTCACCCGGCTGTTAAACATCAATTCACGATCACAAAATTTCTACTCCACCACAAATTTTGGTCAAATTTTCAAAATTTTGATAGTTAAGGCATGTATTTCAGTGGAAAATTTATCCGTTACTCACATTTTCCAGAATTCGGGTCGCAACTCATGATTTCACGGACACAAATTAGAGTAACCGCCTAGACATTTAAGTGATTTGACTGCTAACTATTTCCAACTCTTCATTAATTCATTTCTAGCGGTTTCTAGCCTTTTATACATCCCTTAAATGGCTATAAATATCCCCTTCAATAGTGACATTCTCACTTATATTCCAAACATCTTCTCTCTCTCTCTCTCTTAAAGTAATCAAATTCTCCCAGACTCTTCTCATCTCTTGCAATGGCCTCAAAGAAGATCTCTAGAGCAGACAAAGGAAAGGGAGTGGCTCAACGTTCTGCACCCCCTACACTCCACCTCATGAAAGGAGTTACCAAGGAAGAAAAAGAAAGGTATAAAGCCAACCCCTCTAAGATCATCCTTCCAAACATGATACCCTCAACCTTTCTACTAGAAACCTTAGGTATCAACACAGAAATTCAAGTTTTCCTCTCCAATCTTGGCTGGAACGAGTTCATCTTCTGAGAGGAACCTGGTTATGATGAGGTTGTGCGAGAGTTCATGTGCACCGTCTATCTTAGTTGCAAAGTCTAATCTCCTGCGGGTCAATACAAGTTAGTGTTCTAGGCCTTTGGTAACCCTTTTTACATTACTTTCGAACAATTATCTTCTATTTTTAATCTTCAAGTCAAAGAAAACATTCCCTTCATAATCTCCGCACTTGATGTTATTTATTCTGAATTTTAGTCAAAAATTTTAATTGAAACCAAACACGACCCTCGCTCCTCTTTGGCTAAACACATCAATTCCCTACCACTTTGGATACTCCACCGTATCATCACATTTTTAGTAAATGCAAGAGGTGATGGTAATGAGAAAGTGTCCCAAAAAGTCTTGGCATTTCTTTTTTGCCTTGTCAAAAATAAACCTATCCAAACCAGCTAGTACCTTATGGATCAATTGATTCACATGAGTACTAAACCTAAGAGCCAATTTTTTCTACCTTCACATATCACATCCATTTATTGATTTGTAGGAGCACTTGGTGAGGAAAATGAGAAATTCCTCACTAAGAAACTTCTATCTTGACAAAACTCCTTAGATCTCACCTACCTTATCAATGCCAAGGCTATTCATCCGGACACCTATGCGTATACCCTAAGTGCAGTTAAAGCAAAGAAAATGGAGTCTTCATAAACTTCCAAAAGGAAGAGACTAGCTATTGAATAAGGAGCTCCATCCATCCCTCCTCGACCATAGCCTAAGGCTAAACTCTCACTTGCAACCATAAATAACAAGCTTGACAAGATGATGAGGATGATGAAAAGGAGACTTTTGTTCCTATCTCATCTTCATAGTGATATGTTTGATTTGTAAGAATAGTTAGGAGTCCCCCCTTGCCATCGTCCGGACTTTACAGAGTTTGAAGACACTCATGGAGAAAAAGGCAATGATGAAGTAAAGGATGGAGATGGGGCTGAAGGTGAAGATTTGGGTGAAGATGAAGACTTTTTTAGAGATGATTCTCCTACTTTCTAGATTAGGGATCTTTTGTACTTTCTTTAAGTTTTCACTTGCAAAACATGTGATCCTACACAACTTGTTTCCAAGTATATATATATATATATATATATATATATATATATAATAATAATAATAATAATAATAATAATAATAATAATTATTATTATTATTATTATTATTTCTTTATAATTCATTGTCTTATGTGATTGATGAACTTTATCTTTATGTTTTGCATTCATCTTTTGCTCCTTATGTACACTTATGCTTGTTTTCTTTTTCCTTATGCACACTCTTTTTGATTTTGCCAAAGGGGGAGAGATAGTAAGACTCTAAGTGTAAGGGGAAGAACATAATAACTTGCAAATTATAGCATAAGTTGAGGGGGAGAATCATTGCTTCATACATAAAAATTTTTTTAATAATTGAATGTCATACTTAGGAAATTTTTACCTTAAGTATTATTCATTAAAAATTTACCTTAACTTCACTTTAACTTAACTTCACTTTAACTTAATATTTCTGCATTATTTTCCCTTTGGATCAATCTAAGTTGTCAAAATAAAAAAGAGGAGAGATTGTTGGACTAGGATGGTTAATCCTAAGTCTTAAACCTCTTTTGATCTTGACAAAGGAGATTGATCAATTCTAATGTTTCAATTAAGTGTTGTTTTGCAGTTTTTAGATAGTTTCTAAAATTGAAGTTGGATAAAGTCCATAATCTCTAAAGAAAGCAAAATGTCTCCTAATTCGTGACAGCAACTTCATATATCGCGACCGCGAACTGGACTAAGGCAGGTTGACAAATTGGATAAACAAATTTGCAAGCCACTTCTCTACCACGAACCATCCAAAGAAAGGAGAACCGAAGTCACAGATGAATTCGTTGTGTATGTCACGTCTCAGTCGTGATCGCAAATTTCAAAGTAATTCAAGAGGGAATCAAGTTCACATCCACAACCTGACAGGTGTCCCAGGTGACCGTTGGAAGGCAAAAATGACGATAACAACTTGTGGATATCAACCACGAATCATGAAGAATAAGATGAACATTTTGACAGATGAATTTGCGTCCTAAGTCGCGGCCTGTACAAGAAAAAGCACGACCACTACTTTTGTGAGCAGGTGAAAGGCAACGACTATAGTTTCTTGGTGAACCAATGAGAGATGGCACGTGGACTAGCCATTAGACATAAATGGGGATTTTCACCACAATTTTTGGCTCTAGTATGGAAAATTGGAAAATCACGACCGCGAAAGAGTAGTAGCTACTGCAAATGAAGCCTGACAAGCATTTAATGCAGAATCTATCTAGCATACTTTAGAGATTTGCTACCAGTTTTATTGTAACATCTCTTTCGTGGGTAGAGGCTGTAAATACCTCACCAGACAAATGTAAATGGAAGAGAATTCATTAATTTGTAACCCAAACTCTTGCAATTTTGCTATTCAATCTTTTCTCTTCTTTAGGTGATTGTTTTGCTACTCAATTTTGCTACTCAATCTTTTCTCTTCTTTTCTCTTCTTTAGGTGTAAGCATAAACACCGTTTGTAAAGGTTGTAGTGTGAGCCTGTAAAAACACTAAAAAAGGTTATTGTGTGAGCCTTAAAAACAACACAAGTGTAAAGGTTGTTGTGTGAGCCTCAAAAACACAAGTGTAAAGATTATTGTGTGGGCCTTAAAAACACAAGTGTAAAAGTTTGGTGTGAGCTTAGAAACACCATTGAAAGATAATGGAATACACAATTGTTGAGAATTGGGGAGTGGACGTAGGGTTGGTTATACCCGAACCACTATAAATCTTGTGTCCCTTTTCTGTGCATTTTCCTTCTTACATTTTTGTTTTAATTTTATACACCAATTCAACCCCCCATCCCCCCCTCTTCTTAGTGCCTAGGGCCAACATTAAGCTATTAGTTTCAGGTTTTTAATAGTTTTTTAATTGAATGATTCATTTATTAGCTTAATCCTACTAATTCCTTTAGAAAGTCACATTCTTTAAGAATTAGTAGATATTTTAAGATAAACTATTTAACTTAAAATAAGTAAGATAACTATTTGATACTATTATGGAATAATATAACATATTAACATACTTAGCTGGTAATCATTGTCACACTATTTCTTTAATCATTGTCACACTATGCTCATTCATCTTGAAGCATCATTCAAAGAGATTAAACTATTTACTTAGCTGGTAACATTGCTTTATGATCATAAACTAGCTAGAATAGTGTCACTTTGGTTGCACTTTTAATGGTCGTTGAAATTGTCCAAAGCTTCTCAAATAGAAGTTCATGCCAAACCTTTAAGTTATTATTTACCATTTTCTGCAATATTAAGCTTGGTCACCTTATCCATAACTTTTTCTTGATTATTAGTCTCTACATAGTTTGTTGTTAAGTGAATCACTTTTATCCAATACCTGAGGCAAAGTGTTTGGAGATACAATTGAGCCTTAGTCCATGGTGATGGATTTAGGAAAGCCATGCCTATAAATAATAAATTCTTGAAAGAACTTGATTACTAAAAATTAGTTTACCACCTTAGGTGGAGTAGCTTTGACCCATTTAGAAAAGTAATTTGTGGGAATAGTAATGAACACATACTAATTAGAAGATGAGGGATATATTTTATTAATGAGATCAATAGACCTTTCTTTTAACAACCAAGGTTTTATTACTTAATGTAGTTTGTCAATTGAAAGATGCTAAATACAACCATCTTTTTAACATGCCACATCTTTTGGCATATGTGAAACAATCTTTTTTTCATACTAGATCAATAGTAATCATATTTGGTCAATAGCTTTTTCATCATCTTTCCAAGCCAATGGCATCCAACTATCATTTTATGCATTTTAGCCATTATTAACATCACTTTCTCATAATTGATACACGATAAGATTTCTCCATCCAAATATCTCTATATATTGCCTTATCTTATTTCCAAGTTTATGAAATTAATTTAACTAAGGAATGAGGAGATGAGATTATACCTCATCTATAAGCTCTTAATTTCGTCATTGATCCTGGCGTTTGGATTTGATACATTTTCCCAATATATATTTTTTATTTAACTAAGAATCAACCAATTTTAATTCATCATTTTTAGTGCAAAACAGTTGAAAAATCCTCTTAATAATAAACCAACAAAGAAAACTAAACATAACAATAATGATATTGCATCAACATTAAGAAATAAACTACTTACCAGTAGCTTATTAGGCCTTTTCCCTCTATATATGGTTTATTTGCTACTTGCTTAGTACATCTTCTAGCATTATGACTTTGCCTTTCACATTTGTCTCAAGTAATTGTTATCCTTGTCTTAGGAATCCTCTTTTTAATGGGTGCACTTTCTAGTTCCTTGGCTTCTCTCCTTCTTAGTTTTCCTTTTCTACCTTCATGTGGCTTTAGTTTTTCTAAAGGGATTAAAGGAGTTTTTACACTCCTACTTCATAATTCATTTTCATTCAATGGATTTATGTAAAAGGAGAAAATCTAAATATATAAAAAAAAACTTTCTACTATGTAATTCTCATCCATAAAATCTTCAATCTTTAAATTATCGTGTTATAACATATTAATGGCATATGCACATGGAATGCCATTTATGCCCCACCTTTTATAACTACAACTCATTTCTCCTTTATCAATCATCTATTGCCCCCCTAAAATTCATCTCCACCATTCCACACTCTTGTATGCAACTGGCTTCACTCTTTTATTTTATCCAATTCCTTTTGAATTTTAGGGCCCTCCACATTCTTCATTGCATTTGTCTTCACATGAATTTTGTTCATTAGTTTGGTCCTAATCATTTTAGTCCATAATTATTCCCTTATTCCTAGTTGACAAAATGTATGAATTGAAACATTCACATAAGTTCTGCAATAATAGGTTATATTTAATGTGAGTCATGAAATGTGATATACTTCAGTAATAAGCTTTAATATTTGATAAATACTTATGGGCCTTTTAACAATTTTACCCATAGCTTTATGATATTTTTATTGATCAAGGTCTTCTCCTTTTTTTGATTTGTTCTTTTGAATAATCCACCTTTGGGTTTAGCTTTGGCCATCTCTCATACTTCTTTCTTCCTTTTCTTTTTCTCTTTTCTTTTTCATTTTTTCTTCCTCTTTTATTGTTCTTTTTCCTTCTTTTTTTTTTCTTTCCTTTTCTTCCTTTCCCTTTTTCCTTTCCTTTTTTTTCCCTTTCTTTTTCTTTTCTTTCTTTATTTTATTTTATTTTTTTCTTTCTTTTCCTTTTCTTTTTTATTTTTTTATTTTCTTTTTCTTTTTCTTTCAATTTCTTTTTTTCCTTCTTTTATAGGCTGTATAGAATAGGCTTATGTCTATACAAACTTTTAAAAGTTGCCAGCTTGTGTCATGGTTTAATTATCTATATAGATAATATAGTTATCTATATAAATTGGTATTGGGATAAAAAAGCCATTCACCCAGTTGTTATCAGTTACATGCCGCCAAACTCTTAAAATCCTATTTCCCTAGCTTCTTGATTTGTTTCTTTAGCTTTTTTTTTTATCATGCATGATGCCACTTAGATTCTTAGAGCACCTAATGTTGCTTGTATCGTCTCCATAGTGGTTTATTTCCTTATGGATGTTCATACAACTATAGTGCCCATATGGGATTTTGTGCACTCAAAGACCTTTTTAAAGGGTTTGAATTCAGGCACCTTGATCCGCGTATATGGTCCTCCATCCTATTTTTTTAGAGTTACATTAGATGAGGCACGATTCATAGAAAATAGCAAAAAACACAAATTTTTTTACAAAAAATCCTATCAAGGAACCATGCAATTTAATTAAATCAAAAGGAAATGATGCGAATCTTACCAATCTATGTAAAACATGACAAGTCTGTTGGAAGGCTAAAAGGAGGTTTACATTAGTAACACCTTATCTCAAGCTTGAAGTAAGATCAAGGTATCACCAATGGATGATCGCCCTTTGCAAATATCCATATGAATAGGCTACTTCCAAAATGTAGGGTGTACTAGCATTAAGGTTTTTTTTTTTTCTCTCTCTCCTTTTATGTTTTCTAAAGAAAATGTGAATACATTTTTTCATCCAAAAAATCCTAAAACATTTATGTACATATATTTCTTAAACCTTAAGATATTTATGCTAGCTATATATAAAAAAGATACAAGTAAGATAATATCCTATTTTGCTTTAACTTTTAAAATGAAATAAATATTAAATAAGTAGACAATATCGTTAATTATCATAATTAGAAATGGAGAGAGCATTAAACCCAATTTCACTTTGGGCTTATTTTATGTGTGCGATCCTGTAGGTTCACATAATATTGGTAGTGGCCTAAAAACCTATTTTTGACCCATAAGTCATAAGTAGCCTTTAGCAAGACATTTTGACTACCTAAATTATGTGAAAGTCAATAATCTGACCTAGCCTATTTCACAAAGAGTATTATAATCCTTTTGTCACATTATATCTCAATTGAACATAAGGCATGAATCATGTCATCCTTATATAGTTCAATTCTTTCTCGATCTCTAAATAGACTGATGTAAGATGACATTGATAACCTTTATTAATCCATTATCATATGACTATGCAATCTTTTTAGTCTTACTTATCTAGGGACATAAAGATATATTTCTCATAAATATATGAGGGGCAAATTCATTCGTAATCACTCATATTTCTATATATGATTTACTTTATGCTCAATATTAATCTATATGATCATTCAGCTAAAGATAATGTTGGAGTATATCAAAATTTGAAATTCATCATATTGGAATCTATGGTGAGTTTAAGGTTAGAGGATTAAGTTAATACTATTGCATGAGCAATACTTATGACTATGAATCCATGTAGTATTCTCATAGCGGGTCAATCCAAAACAATGTTTCTTAAACTTGTATCTATAAGTTTGATCACATATCCATGACTAGTAAGACATAGTCATCAATCAAACACATACTAGTCTTTATTCATTATTACCCCAACAATAATGACTAACTAGGGACAATTTAGAATATAATTCTTAATACCAAATGGTTTTACTATCAAGTCACATACTTGATAACATTAGGTATAATTAACTGTTCATTGAATTTATAATTAGCCATAAATAAAATATAAAAAAAGATATTTAATAAAATTGCAACCATGACATTATTAAAAAAATATCCATTACAAGCATTGGCCTTGGGCACATAGCTAATAGTCTCCCACTTGCACTAGGCCCAATTAAAATTGTATCTAATACCCATTAACCTAACATGACTCTCATGCTTTGGCTGTAATAGTGGTTTGGTGAATGGATCAACTATGTTGTCACTGATTGGTACTCTACATGTCTTCAGGTCTTCCTTCTCAATGATCTTTCAAATGAGATGAAGATACCTGAGTATTTATTTGGATCATTGATGTGATCTTGGCTCTTTAACCTATGCTTTAGCTCCATTATTATCATGATATAAGTCCACTGGATTTGAAATGTTGGGTATAACAGTAATTCAGTGATAAATTTCTTGATCCAAATTGCTTCCTTAGTTACTTCTAATGCGACTATATGCTTTACTTCTATTGTAAAATTAACCACGGTGTCCTGCTTTTAACTTCACTAACTCATTGCACCTTTATTCAAATAAAACACATAATCTGATTATGATAGAAACTCATCCTTGTTAGATTGGAAACTAACGTCTGTGTAACCACTTATAACAAGCTCATCTTCTTATCCTCCATATATTAAGAATGCATCCTTAGTCCTTCTTAAGTATTTAAGGATATTCTTAACAACTATCTAATGACTTTTACCCAAATATGATTGGTGCCTACTAATTATACTTAGTGCATATGAGACATTAGGTTAAGTACATAACATGGCATACATGATAGATCTAATAAGAAAAGCATATGGAATCTTACTCATGCACACTCGCTCATCTTGTGTCTATGGATACTGAGTCTTGCTAAAAGTTATGCCATGTGACATTGAATCCTCCCTTAGAATTTTGCATATATAACCTATTTAGTACCTTATCAATATATGTACTCTGATTTAGGCTAATAAGCATTTTAGATCTATCCCTATAAATCTTAATGCCTAAGATATAGGTGGCTTCACCTAAGTCTTTCATTGAAAAATAATTCCCTAACCATAATTTAACATTTTATAAAGTATAAATATCATTTCCAATGAATAATATGTCATCAACATTTAACACAAGGAAAACTATTATACTCCCACTAACCTTCTTGTAAACACAAGGCTCACCTTTATTTTTTATGAAACCAAACTCTTTAACTACTTCATCAAAATGAATATTCCAACTTTGAGAAGCCTGTTTCAATCCATAAATGGACCTTTAAAGCTTGTAAACCTCTATAGAATTCTCAAGGTTGACAAAACCTTCTGGTTAGGTCATATACACATCCTTAAAAAGATTTCCATTGATAAATGTTGTTTTGATGTCCATTTACCATATCTCATAATCATAGTATGTTGTGATGACATGAAGAATCCGAATGGATTTAAGTATAGCAACTAGTGAAAAAGTTTCATGATAGTCTATACCATGTGTTTACTTTTAAGTTTTTACTACCAACCTTATTTTATAGGTATGCACATTGCCATCCATGTCTATTTTCTTTATGAAAACCCATTGGCACCAAATAGTTTTTAAAGCACCAAATAGATCAATTAATGTCCATACTTGATTATCATACATGGGTTACATTTTAGACTTCATGGCTTATAGCCATTTCTCAGAGTGTGGACCATCCACAACTTGTTGATAGGATGTGGGCTCATTTTGGTCTACAAGCATCACTTCTTTACTATCAGTTAGGAGAAATCCATATCTCTCAGGTATATGACGTGTTCTTATAAACCTTCTTGAAGCTTGTGTTACCTTTGTAAGTTTAACAACTACTTGTGAATCCTACTGAGATTCCATAGATAGTTCAATGCTATATTGTGGTTCTCAAATTTCTTCGAGTTAAACTTTACGCCCACTAGTTCTTTTAGAAATGAACTATCTTTCTAAAAAGACACCATTCCAAGCAAAAAAATCTTTGTTCTCAGAAATATTATAGGAGTAATATCCTTTAGTTTCTTTAAGATATCCCATAAAATAGCATTTTGTTTAATTTGGGTGCCAATTTGTTTGAAATTTGATACTTCATATAAGTGTCACAACCCCAAATCTTTACAAAAGACAAACTAGCAGATTTCCCAGTCCATATCTCATATGGTGTATTTTCAACTGCCTTAGATAAAACTTTGTTTAGTTTGAATGCAATAATTTCTAAAGCATACCCCCAAAATGAAATTGGAAGATCCATCTCTCATCATAGATCGAACCATATCTAGTACGTTTTGATTTCTCCATTTAGATACAACATTCCACTATGGTATTCCTAGTAAAGTTAGTTGTGAGACTATTCAAAAATCTCTAAGATGATTAATGAATTGTTAGCTTAAATATTCACCATCTTAAAGTACTTTAATATTTTTACTAAGTTGGTTTTGTACTTCATTTTTGAAAATTTTAAACATTTAAAAAGATTTAGATTTGTGTTTCATAAGATAGTTATAACCATACCTACTATAATCATCTGTGAAAGTGATGAAGTGCTAAAAACTTCCTTTAACATTTGAACTTAATTGTCCACATACATTGGTATGTATTAGGCCCAATAAGTCAATAGCCCTTTCACTATGCCCTGTGAAAAGGACCTTAGTCATTTTACCCAATAAACAAGATTCACATGTTTCAAATGATTTAGAATAAAATGAATTCAAATGTCCATGTTGTTGGAGCTTTGATATGCATTTCTTATTTATGTGGCCCAAACGATAGTGCCAAAGATAATCAAAATTTGAGTCATTAGATTTATGCTTCTTGGTATCAATATTATAGATGGACTCAACATTTTTGTTTTCAAGATTTAGGTCATAAAGACCATTCGATAGATTAGCATAACGGTAAATTATGGCATCATAAGAAATGAAACATTTATTTTTCTTAATAAAAAACTCAAAACCTTCCATGTCGAAATAAGAAAAAAAAATGTTCATACTAAAAGTAGGCACATAATAAAAATTATTTAATGTTAAAATAAGTCCACTAGGTAAACCTATCTCATAAGTTCCTAGAGCTAAGGCAGTAATTCTTACTCCATTCGTAACTTATAGGTTCACCTCACCCTTGGCCAAAGATCTACTCTTTTTCATACCCTGCACATTATTGCAAATGTGAGATCCACATTTAGGATCCAATACCCATGAAGTGGATTCAGAAGTAGATAAACTGACCTTTATAATATGTATACTTAGAGTAGTAACCTAAATGTCTCTTTTCTTTTTTAGATTGTCTAAATAGAGCTTGCAACTTCTTTTCCAATGACCGAACTCATTGCAAAAATGGCATGCTCTTTCCTTTGGAGGTTTGGGCTTAGGGTTGAGCTTAGGCTTCCTTAAGTCCTTTGTAGCCTTTTTCTTTGCCTTTCCCTTCTTCTTCATACCCTTCCCTTAATTGACCATTAGAACCTCTTTAGTGTTGTTATTGATGTTTAGTTTAATAATCTTAAGCATCTCATGTAATTTAGAAACACTTTTCTCTATATTATGAATGTTTTAATTTGTAATGAATGCATCATATGCATTAGGAAAGGATTGGAGAATGATGTTAGTATCCAACCCTTGACTAATAGAAAAACCAAGTTTTTGCAAATGATCAAGATGACCTTTCATCTTTAGAACATGAGGATTAACTGAGCTACTAGCTCCTAACTCGCATGAGATTAAAGCCTTACAAGTATTGAACCTTTCAATTTAAATCTTCTCTTGGAATATTTCCTTAAAATGAGCCACCATAGTATAAGCATCCATTTCCATTAGTTGCTTCTAAAGCTTTGATTCCATGCTAGCAAGCATGAGGCAAGTGACACATTAAAAAGCTTAGTGTAAGCACCCCTTTGGACTTTAGGAGTACCAACAAAAATCTTTTTGGGGATAAGCTAATCCAAGACATATTCCTTCCTTTCTTGCTTGAGGTCAAGTTTTTGTTCCAATCAAGAAAGTTTGTCTCATTCAAATTATCCTTCTCAAGGATTGATTGTAGTAACAAATTAGGGGTATTGTTTGAACAATTCTCAAGTTTTTGTACTAATCAAGAAAGTTTGTCTCATTCAAATTATCCTTCTCAAGGATTGATTGTAGTAACAAATTAGGGGTATTGTTTGAAGCCATAATCTACAACATAGATATATATATATATATATATATATATATATATATATATATATATATATATA
>CATIWR010237964.1:0-17903 GCA_949677035.1 Omphalea diandra | reverse complement strand
TATATATATATATATATATATTACAGTTGTTCAAAATTGCTATACAACTTAATTATCCTTAGTCCTTTAGCTAAGAAAGAGATCTATTTTTGCTAATAAGTGACATAACTTCTTTTAAAACTTGATTTCCCATATGCTGATCGTTTTGTTTCTAGAAATCAAAGGACATGGTCAAATCTTTCATGCCTTCCTAACTAACTAAGAGAACGATAATTAGTTGAATATCACCCTTTGAATACTACTTTCTAATCAATGTCTAGTATTGTGGTGCACTCATTCATGTTACAAGAGGCTTTTATAGGGTATTTACAAATTTAGTGCAACTTAATCATAAAAAATGGCATATTATATGGTAGTTCCATAGTTCTAATAAAGATGCATAAGACATTAGGCAATTTTTTATAGCAGTCGTAAGACCTCGACTTGTTAGGAACCTATTGCCTTTAGAGAATTTTAAGTTGTAATAAGCTTAAAATAAGCGTTAGCTTTGCTTGAAAGACCATCCATTACTCTAAGGCTTCTCACATGATATAGTTATCAATTCAACTATTAGTTAAATAAAAAAAAATCCTTTCGACGTATATAAGTGCATCTCTAACTAGCAAGCAATATAACAGGCTTTTGCATCCTACCTAGTGAGAATTATGTCTTAATAAGCCTAAGATCATAAAAGCCCCCTAGCTTCATGCATGCCAGTTGGCATAACAATGCAATCTTTAAAAATAATGATTGTGTAAGATATCTAAAAAGTCACCAGTAAACTCAAGGCAAAAAAAAAAAAAAAAAAAAGGTAATGAAGAGCCCTCAAAACAGAAAGGGACATAAGAGCATTATCATTTCCCTTTACCCATTTACCAATAGGATCTATTATAAACCATTCTTAAAAACTGCAATACTTGATTTGAGCATCCATAAATGGACTCTATTGCAAGTGAGAGATTATACCTTAGGCCTTTGCTAGGGCCTAAAAGTATAATAATAAAAACAGTGATGACCTCCCCACTTTGTTCCAATTATAAAATGTAAAGCTTAAATGTTGTAGTGTGAGCAATGGATTTTGAATTGTAAGGATAGGAGACTAATGATGAAAAAACTTATTGAATTCACCCTAAAAGGTTAAAGGAAATAATGCTTAAGAAGGGGCAAAAGTTTAGACAAACCTTGAATTGAACCGACCTCTCAAACACCTGAACTAAAAAAGCTTGTTGTGAGATTAAAAAAGTGGTATGTATGACCAACTTAGTTAGCTATACAACCAAATTGATAGGTTTGTACAAATAACTTATGGTTTATATAGACAACCTTCAATATGCCAAACAATAAGAAGCTTCTAGAGGAGTGACCAAAAAAACCTAATGGTTGTATAGACAAATAATGGGTTGTACAAATAACATCAAAATCCTAAACTCTAGAATATCCATTGATCTTATTCTCAAAGAGAAAGAAAGAGGAGGGGATAGGGTACGATTCGTGTTATAAAATACTGATGCACCCCTCTTTCCTTCTATAAATAGTCCACCATTTAGAGGGTTGAGAAGGATTAGAAAAACCTGAAGGAAGTGTTGCCTAATTGAAAACTCAAACCTTAGAGAGCTTTCACTTATAAAAACCAAATAACCCATACATTATCTTAGGAAATTCAAGGTAAAGGACCAAGCTTTGCTCCTTTTTGACATTGAAACCTTTGAATTATGAAGGAGATTCTATTACCTTTAGTGCATCTAAGGGTTAAAAGCTAACCTCCATGCCATACCAACCCTTTATTCCCCCTCCTCCTCATTCTTTCTACCATTTTTCTTCTGTTTTTCAAATTCTATCTATAACAAGCTTAGTGTTCTCAATAGATACCTAGTTATCTATATAAACCTCTATATGGTCTATACGTGCCACAAGTTGGTTTGTATAGACCATATGTACTATTCATATGCACTATTCCTTATTTCCTTCATATTTTTAACTTTCTTTTTTCATTTCTTAACCAGAGATTGAATGAGATGAGGTTAGTTGTAGTAGCCAAAGACCACCTTCTACCATGTGTTGGCCATATTTCATAAATAAATAAGGTTTAGTGGATGACTAACACACTTTATATTGTGTTTATTTTACTTTCTTATCACTTTAAGCATAAGTTTGGAGGAAAGTGATGGGTAAAGGCTATAAAGCTAATGACCCCCTGATTCCATTTGATTTTATGGTTACTTAAAGTGTTTTGTTTGATTATGTTGTTATCTTTCCTTTTACAGTCTTGGTGGAAGGTTTTGGTTGGCCTTACATTTAGCAAACTTGATCCCTTCACTATTGATATGGCATAAATTATAAAGATGTTATATTTAAGAGGGGTTTCAAGTACTAAGGATCCCAATTTATGACTTTTAATATGCTTTCTATAGAAGTTTTCTTTATCATTTTATTATGTTACTCATCTTCTTACTTTAGTCTGCATCTTAGCCCCTTTCATGGCTAAGATTGCTCTTTATATTGTTCTTGGTATATTGATAATATTTATAACCATTTGAAAGAGGTTTTAGACACTTATGACCTTATATTTTCATTGTACATCCTACCTTATAATGGTTTATGCTCTCATTCACATTTTACACCATACTTCTTTTATGATGCATTCTATGTCACTGATCCATAATATGATCCATTGTTTGTTATTTGAGCATGATTGGAAGTTAGGTTAATAGGTTTGGACTATGATTAATATATCTTGAGACCAATAATAAGGAACTCTTTAGGTATAAGTAGTCAAGGTGTTTTTAAACCAAGGTGAAACTATCATTATCTTTGCATTGTAGGTTGATTTGGTTAGATTTATAAGTTGCCTTCCTTTCATAATTCCTTCCTCACTTTAAGGACTAATATTGAGTTAGATTTTGTAGGTTAGAGAGGCCAACTAATGCATGTTTTATGTTTATTCATATGACTTCATGAATTCCCTTTTACACTTGATAATCCCTATGGTGAATGCTTATATTGTTTGATTTATGTGAATGGATGAACATGCAGTAGATGTTTGGTTAATATCATTAAAAATGGTCTAAATAATTAATAAGACCAAACCTTGTAAATTTCTAAAGGCTGGACCCTAAAGTTCTGGTAGTTTAGGGGTGCCTAACTTCTTCATTATGATGTACCTAATTTTGAACTTAATCACTGATAGAGTGAAGATGAGTTGAGCCTATTAGTCTCAGAATCCTTTCTTATCCAAAATTTTGTCTAACTAAAGTTGAGTGGTGACTCTAGTTAAACACTTAAGATACTACCAAAGTATTGCCCCCTTTTGGTTCTCCATTGACTAATTGATTTCACAAAGGCTT
Organism: Omphalea diandra; assembly: GCA_949677035.1. NCBI lineage: Eukaryota > Viridiplantae > Streptophyta > Magnoliopsida > Malpighiales > Euphorbiaceae > Omphalea > Omphalea diandra. The sequence goes on along the minus strand of CATIWR010237964.1, from coordinate 14,580 downwards.
CTACTTATCTAGAGGCCTCTTTTTGGATCTTATGAAAATTCTATCACCAGCCACTATTTGGGGTTGTATCAAAGTTTAATCCCATATCCTTTCAACTCCTTAAGAACCGGTAAAAGGTTAGGAGTCGTAAGCAAGATTCCACTCATTTGAGCAGAACTCCACTGAGGACCAACAAAATTGACTTCGTGACATAATATATGGTTCAATTTTACAATTTTTGCCCTAATTAATTTAATTGTCCATTGCATTCATATAGATTATACATATATCATGTGCATTAGGTTGGCCTCTTACTTCACTAATGGGTTCTCAAAACTTGAGACTTAAGCTTTATTTGAGCTAAGGAGATGGTGTGAAGGGCCTATCACTTATAAGTCATGTACCTTTAGGTATATCTAGTAAGGGGTATATGATAACCCCCTCCCCCAAGTTTGTCAAAGCCATCTACTACAACAACCCTTTGAACCAATAGGCACATGTAGGAGCCATAGTACCTTGGCATGGGGCTTTCCTTTTATTTGCATTCTTTTCAAATGAGGGTAGAGATCTTTAAAGAGCATAGTCTAGCCTTGAAAGAAGGACTTTCATAAGTATAAATATTTGTGTATTCCTCACTCCTCACCATGTATATGATACATCTTTATGTAAATGCCCCATAACTTGCTATGTACATATCATTCTTAAATGTAAATACTTATGTATACCCTCATTCCTCGCTATGTAAAAAGGTCTACCATTTAATGTACTTTCATTCATCTATGTAAAGAGAATTCTTTTATGTAAATCCTAATTTTTCATAAATACATGTTCTCTTTCCCTTAATGATAGTTAAATAAGGCGATTCTTAGGGAAGAGCCACTAAACCTCGTGTGTGGGAGGAATAAAGTTGGGAGGATTTATGCTTTTGTGAATAATGTGAGCATTTTATGCATACATTCATAGATTTACTTAGTCATATATCATTCTAATAACCTTTTATTTTATAGCCATCCTAACTTTACCTAGACTCACTTGGAAGAGGAAAGGGAGAAGCTTTAGCCATGAAAAGCAAAAAAACTAGCATACTATAGAATCCAAAATTGTTAATAACGATAGAGTAAGTTGATCGATTAGCTTACTTAAAGTTAATGGAGAAAATAAGAGTAGAATTCAATCATATGATGAAGGACTATGTCTTATTCCCTAAGTATAGACACACAAACCCAAAAAGTCTCCCCTTCATAAGTTTTTAATTTGTTAATGGCCACAAGTGTACGAATCATATAAGTAATAATAGTGCATAGAGAGTGTGAATATCGTCCCACAAAGATCATGAATAAGTATTGAAATATGATTCTATTTTATCTGAAAAGTAATTAAATGATATTAGGCTAACAATTAAAACTAACTTAAAGACATAAAACAAAATAAAACTATAGGAAATGATAAAAATAATTAGAAATAAAACCTTATATGAATCAACCTAGGGTAATTAATTTCACTAGTGGAATTTCATAAAGCTCCACTCCTCTAATGATAAGTTGGATTATGTATTACAACTATTAATTTGCTTTACAGTATTCAAGTTCGCTCTCTTGAGTAGTCACTTAAACTCTGTAATCCTATTTCATATAACCATTTCTCAATGTGAACTAAAAATAGAATTACTCATTTAGATCTAACATTCCTTAATGATAACAATAAGTTAAGTGGGTATCTTTACTTGTTAATTAACCTAAGGGGATTGATTTTAGGTATATGTTAATTTATAATCTCTTAATCTATCAATGAAGCACAAATAATGTAATTGGTGGCTAGACAAATACATGGATTATGCGTAAAAAGTATTCATTTGAAAAAGAAATATAAATCTAACATTGTCATAGAATCATAAATAATTTAATCCCTTCCATGGCAATATCAAAACCCTAGATAATTGATCTAGCCTGACATATTCATAAAGCAAATCAAATCTAATTATTTAACATCTTCTTAAAGAAAGAAATAAGAAATAAAAAGAAGAGAGAAATGGAATTCTCCAAACAAGGTTGATCGTTGATAGGGATCTTCTCTTCTTTCTCTTTTTTCTTAAGTGATCTCTTGAACTTTGGAAAAGATCTTGAATTAAGTGCTCTTTTATCTTGCTTTACAATTTTAAAAGTGCCTCTTGAGCCTCCCAAAATGTCCTTATACTCTCATTTAAAAAAACCCTAATTGACTCCTTTTTAAGTTCTTTAAATTAGCTAAAATACAGGTTGCAAATCGCTTTTATCTCTAGCTACGACACCTGTTACGCATGCAATAGTAAACATCTCTTCAAAGGCATCACTAATCGTGCTGCTTATCACTAACGAGACATCATCTCCATTCTCTACTATGCCAAAAATTTTGTTTGGTCTTTGACGTTGCTTTTTAGCTATTTTACTCCAAATTCACTCTAAAACTCATCAACCAATTAACAAACATTCAAATATGGGAAATAACATAAATTAAACTAAAATGGCTTACATTCATAATAGAAATACATCAAATCAAGCTTAAAACTCATTAAAAACTATGAACAAATTAAGCCTAAGAAATTTCTCTGCACTTGAATCATTGCTTATCCTCAAGTAACCAAGAACTTGTCAAAACAAAATATTTTACAAATTTTACAAAGTCATATAACTTTACTTTGCAATGTTGATCATTTAAGTATTACAATAGGTATACCAACTAAGGATGTCTTTAAAACAAATGAATTAGAGTTATCTTGGTACTTTGAAAAGGAAACTCATTCATTCACATAAAGCTAAAAATAATAGGGCAATGCTTCACATGCATATTGCAATAACCATTCTAATTATGTTGTCAAAGGTGTAATCACAAAATAAATAACATCAAATCATCATTACCAATTAATAATGAGAAGACTAGCTTTAAGCATAAGACATCATTAGGATTCACATAATATTAAACCCATAATTTTTCACTTTTAGTTTTTTTCGTTCTTTTTTTTCTCTTTTCCAAATAGTTTATATGTCTTTTAATGTAAATATACACTTAGGTAATGAATGCACTTAGTTACTCAATAGACAACTTAATTTGGAATGCTTTGTATACTCTTATTTTCAATTACCATTTTACATGAAAATCAACATTGGTCATAAAGATCCCTAATTACTAAGCATCTAAAAAATAATAGAGTAGATATTATTTATTTTAACCATACATAAATCATATCTTGTTAAAGTAACTTCATTAATATTAATTAGCTATGTACAATAGTAGTCCTTACTTCAATTAAGCCTTTTACATATGTGATTGCATCTGTCCATAACTAGCTAAATGACTTGTTCCGATATATATATATATATATATATATATATATACAAACTATCATCCTATTAGCTTTAAACTTCCCCTAAAATCATAAATTACATATCACAACTTAGTAACTTCACAACTTAGTAACTAACTCAAAACACTTTTTTTTTTTTTATCTCAAATATAACCAAAGAATGGTATAATAACCTTTCATAGTTAACCTTAGAGTGATCACAAAGTAAAACCAAGCAAAGCAATAAATCTTGCAAAAATCATAAAAAAATTTAATCCATTTACCCTTATATATAGGTCCAAGCATACCCCATATTTAAATATGGAATTGCCCTCAATGACATGCATTAGTAACTTCAAAAGATAAAAAAGGTAACATGAAAGAAATACTCCTTTTTCATCTTAGTGGAAGATTGGTCTCATCCAAAATCTTCACGAGATGATTGACCCACACTTTCAATTAACATTAAAGGAGAAAAAGATAAAGCATACAATACAAGATTAAAAGAAAAATAAAAACATTAGATATGCTCAACACAAGATAACCCATATGAAAATGAAAATTCAAATCATAGTCCAATTAAAAAGAAGAGTTCATGATCGCTAAAGCATTGTTAAAACAAACTAAACTAACATAAAATAAACAACTAAAATTTTGTTTAAGATTTGCACTTTACATCCCAAAGCATCATAATAATAAATACATATAAGGGCATAGATAAAAATCAAGAAGTTGTATGATAACAATTCAATATTGGCATGCTCCCAATTTCAATGGAATTTGAAGTCTCAATACTATTGCACTCTTTTTATCCTTATAACTCTTACATCCATTATATCTAATTGTTGCCTCCTAGGCCTACCTCTTTTCTTTATATTGGTTTTGGAGGATGACCTCATCCTTTCTTTGATGGGATTTTAGGCTTTAGTTCTTATAAGCACTAGATTTTATATCCTTAGGATGTAAGTTCAATGATGAGAAACTACTTGAATTATCCCTAAAGAATGAGGGATACATTGCATAGGAAAGGAGAAAAAGTTTGGAAAAGTCTTGAATCAAACCCACTTCAATCCAACCAAAACTTTGAAAACCATTTATGGAGCAAGCTATGTGTTTGTATAACTAATAAAGATGGTTACACAACCAACTCTAAAGGTCTATACAACCATTCTCTTGGCTGTACAGACATCCCTAAATTCTAATAGGGAGAATGTTCTAGAACACTTAACCTTCAAATCCTAAAAGGTTGTATAACCAACCTTAATTATGTATAGCCATTCTCATGGCTATGCAAACAACTTGTAAACCTTATTCTCTAGAATTTTCCTTATTTTTATCTGTAGGAGGCTTAAGGTGGTCCCTGAAACTTGTGGGAGCCATCAATTATAATGACCTTTCTAGCCATTAAATGCATGTAGGAGCTAATAGTATCTTGGAATAGGTCACCTCTCTTGTTTACATTCATTCTAAAGAGGGTTGACGTTCTTAAAGAACACATCTAAGTCTTCCCTCATATAAATATATAAAGTATCCTCCATCCCTTTGATGTAAATACCTACCCTATTATGTAAATACTTATGCATCCCCACTTTCCACTATGAAAATATCCTTCTTCATGTAAATACTTTGTTCCTTGTTATGTACTCATATACATAACTTTCTCACTATTACAATGACAAGTTAGTGCTATATAAATAACCCTTTGAATTGTAAGTGTATAAGTTATCAAGTAATAAAGTGTATAAGAGTACGAATATCATTCCTATAAGGATCGCACAATAAGTACTAATTCTTTGTATTATCTAAAAATCATATTTAAAAAAGGTTTAAAAAAATTATAACTAATTGAATTATAAATAATGTAATTATAAAGAAAATAATCAATAAAATATGATAGCAAAGGGTTTAACTTTACTTATTAACCACTTATGGCTTCTAATCTTCCATTCAATTGATTCATTAATCTAGTGTTACTATCAGATAAATTGAATGATTAATTAATCTCTTTTGAGTATCAATTAACATATAAGAACATGTTAAACTAATTAAAGGTCTCTTAATACAATAGTTAAATATAATCTTATTATGAAATAATGTAAGATCCTAATGATGACAATAAACTATTATAGTCTCTCAACATACAATAGATTAAGGGAATCCTTGAGGTCTGTTTTATGAAAAACATCTATCGTTAGTTGGTTCATAAAACTCAATATCATTAATGGCTTTTTAATTAATAAACATGCATGTTCATAATGATTGCTAACACAATGATGAATAATATAAAAAAAAACTTAAATTAGAAAACCAAAAGAGTTGAACAAGATCCATGTATGTTGGCCTTTATGCACCAAGAGGGGGGGAGGGTGGTTGAATTGGTGAAAATTTTAAATTTTGGTGGGAAGGCACTTAGAACAAAGTTGAAGAGAAGACAATTAGAACAAAGTTGAAGAGAAAAGGTAGAAAAAGAGAAAAAAAAAGATTTATAGTGGTTTGGGTGTTAATAGACCCTACGTCCACTCGCCAATTTACTAATCGGGTATTTCACTAACACTAAATGGTGTTTTATAAGCTTACACAAACTTTACAATTTTATGTTTTTCAAGGCTTACACACAACCTCACGAGTGTTTTCCCAAAAGCTTACACTCAAACTTATACTAGAGTTTTTATATGGCTCACTCTTAAACCCAATCCTAAAGATGTTTAAAGGCTCATTCCATACCTTGTACAACTTAAACATAAAGAGTAAATATGAAAGAGAGTTTAAAAATAAATTTGTAAGAGTTTGGCCTTATTTAATGCTATTCTCTTTCATTTATGTCCATTTGGTGAAGAATTTATAGGTTACACTCACCAAAGAATCTCTACTTAAAAAACTATCTCCATATCTCAAAAGTTGATGACTAAATTTTGCATTTAATCTTGTTAGACAAAAATTATAGTTGAGACAACTTAGTCACTATCGTGATTCAAGTTTTTCTTTGGATTTTGCTAATTTGCGATCGAGATCTTCAATTATGACTAACAACTAGTACACATGGCACTTTAGCACTCACTCATCCAAAAATTTAACTATTGGATCCTTTTAGGAAGGATTGAAGATCATGGGCACTATCAATGGTTACAGGCACTACCTTGGTTGCTCTAGCTACCCTAGGCACTATTGGCTACTACGAATCGAAGTAGAGCTATAGAGGTTTGAAGCTTGGCATGTTGCGATCACTACAAGGAGGATCTCTGTCATGATTTTTAGTTGTTAAATGAGTCATGTGACACGTAGTCTGGTTTGGCTAGATACTTAAATCCTTCTAAGTTTAGTTGAAGGTAGCGATGGTAACTCCTACCATGATTGAGACCGTTAAACTAAACTAGATAATCTATACCAAACTTTGCTTAGAGTAGCGATCGTTATTTTATGAGTAGCGATCACGATTTACATAATAATTTTGATTCTTTTCTCCATTCAAATTCTAATGAAATTTTAACTTTACTTCTACATCCAAAACACTTAGATAAGATGTTAGAACCTTTCAATTTATGTTGTTAAGATTTAAAAAGAGGTTTGACCAACCTAGTCCAACAATCTCCCCCTTTTTTATTTTGACAACCTAAATTGAATTATGCAAAGGATACATGCGAATCATGCTTTGGTTTGATCATATTAAGTAAATGAATGGTAAAGTTGAATGTTGAATGAAAACTCCCCTTTAACATATTAATACTCCCCCTCAATATTTTAACCAACTTTAACTTATCATTTACTTTATTATTTACTCCTGCTTAAATTCAGGTGGATTTAGTTGCATCAAATATCAAATATTTAATAGTGTCAAATATCAAATACTTTACATATAACTTTTACTCCTTTGTCAAGATAAAAAAGACAGGGAAGAGAGAAAAAATATATGAAACACTATAAGTGTAAAGCATCTAATAAAGACAAAAACTAATATTCAATTTATTAAGAATAATAGATAACATTAGAATGTTTGACACATTACAAGAAAAAGTCTTACTTCAAAGATTTGGAAAATAGAAAGTAAAAGTAACACATGGGAAGGTGAAAAATAGAAGAAGGAAAAAGGAACTAGAGGTCATCATCATCATCAATCTCTTCATCGTTGTCTTCATTTTTCTTCTTCAACATTGCCTTAGGGTGCCTCTTCCTTATTTGGTGGTACTTAAGGTGCCTCATCTTCTTCCTCATCATAAAAAAAAGCAAAATCTAGAAGGTGACATGTCTTAAGTCTAAGTTTCTCATGGATGTCCACTAGGTTACAATGGAGATGTTGGTTGTTGAAGAAATTTAAGCCTCTTAAGGACTTTCTTTAACTACTTGGAGATTTTTCCAAAAAGAGGAGGACTTAGAGGTTTTAGAATAAAAGGAAGAGGAAGCCTTAGCTTGTACCTTTAGGGCTTGAGGAGGTTCCTCTTGCGATACACCTTTTTGAGATTCTTTAATTGCCAATCTTTTCCTTTTGGAGGCTTGGAAAGACTCTTATTGAATGATGCTTTATGCTCCTAGCAAGTATTGATGAGTATGTATTTGGTAAGAGACAAGTGAGGTTAAGAAAGTTTAAGCTAGGAAGATGGGTTGGGGTAAGATTAGCCTCTATCTCAAACGTCAATGCTCCTACATGCCTATAAATGACAATCACATGAGATAGGAGGAGGAATTGACATTTGATCTTTCGACTCATATGCTCTAATTGATTAATAAAACATCTCTTTATTTTTATAGGTTATTTTTTGAAGAAGGCAATAGAGAAAGGATAAGTCTTTTTGTGAGACTTTCTTATTGCCATCACCTATCACATTGATGGAGAAAGTGATGATATGATGAAGGAGCCACACAAAAAGATTCTTGATGTTTTTGGCAACGGATTTCTTAGAGTCATGGCATTTTTCAATGGATGTGGGTTGACAAAATTTAGAAAAGATGAAGTTGAAGGAGTTGAAACTTGTGGGTGTGTCTTCTTCATTTTGAAAGTTGAAGATAGAGCGTAGTTGGGGGTAGGAAATAAAAAATTCTTTATCAAAACACCTAAAGTTTAGGCCATACATACCTGCTAAAGAGGAGACATTTTTGCTTATGTTTAGTATACGTATAAACTCCCGCACAATGTCTTTATAACTTGGTTCTTCACTATAGGTGAAAGGAACCTAGCCTAAGTTATCAAGATAGCCATTTATTTCTTCCTCTAAACTAAGAGTAACAAGAAAGAAGGTTGATGGAATCTTGTTAGCTTGAATCACTTCCTTTTTATTTGCCTTATATCTCTCATTTTCTTCCCTTATTACTCCTTTCATTTTATATAGAGGCAAGGAGGTTTTAAGAGGAAGGGAGGAGGGTTAGGCAATTCCCTTTCCATTTACTGATATGGTATACTTCTTAGGAGCCATGAATGAAGATAAGAAGAGAGAAGAGAATTGTAGGATTTGAAAGAGAGAAAGATGGAAATTTGTGGGTTAGATGAATGAGAAATGGAGAAAAGTATAGAAGGGGGTTAAAATGGGTTTAAATAAGTAGGAAATGAGTTTAAAGTGGAGAAGAAATAGTAAAAAATGGCTAAACAATACATTAACGGAGTGGTTGCATCGTTTGGAAAACTAGTGGTTAATGTTCATTGGATTTTTGTAAGTGGCATCCATGAACCATGTGTCGAGACTGCAACTTTTCAAAAATATGAGTAACAGATAAAATATTCTTAGAAAGGAGTGAGGTCAATGATTTGAAAATTTGAAATTTGAATTGTCACGGTGGTGACTTTTAGAGTTACAAATGCGATTGAAGTAAGATTCATAAATTAAATTAACTTGAACGTAACGACTGTGACTGGAGGTCTTTATCGCAATTTAAAGGAAATTTTTGAAAACCACCTTAAAAATAAACTTTAAGTAGTTAGCCAAAATCTAGTGTGATCAATTTATGTCTTGATGATCAATTTATGAAATTGAACATAGAAAAGCTTAAGTGCTTATCAAATTGACTCATTTAGCATGCCAAACAAAATAAGTCATTCACATAAACATATCAAGCATATAAAATAGTCATCAATTAACATATGCACATATTGACATCTATTTCACCCTAGGGAGATTCCATAAGCAACCCAAGTTTCCTCTGGATGAAGTTCATCCTTTCTTCATTAAGGGGTTTAGTGAAAATATGTGCAAGTTGGTGGTTAGTGTCAATAAACTCTAACATCGCATTACCATTTTGCATATGATCTCTAAGAAAATGATGTCTAATGTCAATATGATTACTTCTTGAATGTTGGATGAGATTCTTGGAAAGGTTTATTGCACTTGTGCTGTCATATTTGATGGGAATGTGATCAACATCTTTGCTATAATCCTTGAGTTATTATTACATCTAAAGAACTTATATGCAACAATAACCCGTTGCTATATTTTTTGTGTTGGCAATGGATAAGGCAATTGAAACTTGTTTCTCACTAACTCAAAAAACTAAACATTCACTAATAAATTGGCAAGTTTCATAAGTTCTTTTCCTATACAATAAATTACTTCCATAATTTGCATTCAAAAATATACGAAATGATGAATTTTTAGGATACCAAAGTCCTAAGTATAATGTACCATAAAAATATTTTAAAATTTTCTTAATCACATGCAAACGTGATTCCTTAGGATAAGACTAGAATCTAACACATAATTAAACACTAAACATAATATCATTTCTTGAAGTGATAAGATAGAGGAAAGAGCCAATCATACCTTTATATTCTTTCATCAACAGGCTTACCCAATTCATCATTATCTAGCTTAATTGAGGTACTCATTAAGGTCTTAGCTACTTTTCATCCATCCATCCCAAACCTTTTGAGTAGCTCCTTTGTGCACTTGGCTTGGTTGATGAAGATGCCCTTTTTGGTTTGCTTAATTTGAAGACTGGAAAAGAATATAAACTTACCCATCATGCTCATCTCAAATTCTCTAGTCATACACAACAAAATCCTCATAAAGAGATTCATTAGTAGCACCAAATATAATATCATCAACATAAATTTGTGCAATGAATGTATCATTGTCATGCTTTTTTATAAACAATGTTATGTCAACCTTGCCTTTTTCAGAATCATTTAATAAAAGAAATGAACTAAGCCTCTCGTACCAAGCTCTTAAAGCTTGTTTCAAACCATATAAGGCTTTACTTAATTTAAATACATGGTTAGGAAAATCACGAGACTCAAAACCCAGAGTTGTTCAACATAAACTTTCTATTCAATAAAACCATTCAATAATGCAATTTTCACATCCATTTGAAAAAGTTTAAAGTTCATATGACATGCAAATGCTAAAGAATTCTAATGGCTTCTAATATTGCCACGGAGGCAAATATTTCATCATAATCAATGCCTTTCCCTTGGTTATAATCCTTACCAACCAATCTAGCTTTGTTCAATATGAGAAAATACAAAAATAGCTACTAAACAGTGGCTACTATATGTGTTAGTAGCTTTTTATAGACTAAATAGTGACTGCCTAAAGCTAAACAACCATGTAGTCACTAAATTTATGGAAACAATTGTTAGCTACTAAAATTTAGTAGTTATTTAGTTGCTAATTAGCTATTATATATCAGGTAGTAGATAAAAGGAGACTAAAAAGTGGTGTGCTATAAAATTTTCTCGCTTAGTGGTTAACGACTAATATGAGATTAGTCACTAAACTTAATTACTACACCCTTTAGTAGCTATTTAGTCGCTAAAGCTTATGAATTAGCTACTGATGATTTATAGTCACTAAATAACGACTAACTCTTATAGTAGCTAAGAGCAAATAAAATTTGTATTAGCTTACCTACTAGCTATTGTTAGTTGCTAAGTTTAGCTACTGCATTTTATAGTAGTAGAGCAATCACTAATGGTATATAATATAATATTAATATGTTATATATAATTTTAATGTATTATATATAATTATATTAATATAAACTAGAACAATAAAATGGAATGTAGTATACAATATAATTATAATATGTATTATTTATTTATTTTATAACATTTATATTTATATATTATAATATTTTTATAGATAATATTTTATACTATATATTATATATATAATATTAGTATAATGTATTACAATATTTACTTGTTAATAATTATATATTATTTATATATAATATTTGTATTATATTTTACTTGTATTATTAAATATAATATAATTATAATATAATTTTTATGTAATTTATTTAATATATAATATATTAAATTCTAAATATTACATATAATATTTAGAATAATATAATCATAATTTTTAGCTACTACATTGTTTGTAGTAGCTAAATGAAAATAAAATCTGGAAGTATCTTAACGATTAACTTGTGTTAGTCGCTAAGTTTGTTACTGCATGATCAGTAGCTAAGTAGTCTCTAAGAACTTAGAAAAAATGGTTCATTGTTGCATCTTGTTTCTTTTCTATTTTCTTTTATCCTTCACATGATTCTTCTCTTCATAACTGCTGTCTTCTTTTTCCCATTTCTTCTCTTGTATCTCCTCTCCTAAAAAAAAGCTATCTTCTTTCACTACGCCCTCTTCCATTTTTTTTGAACCTTAAAAAACTCCTTTCACTAAGCTGTGGTAGCCATCTTTAATTTGTCATTCTTTGAGATTCTCATGATATTGCTCAGGTTAGGATTGTTATCGAAAGCAAGATTTTAATTTACTCTGAGATTATGCAAAATAAGATTCTCACTGATACATCCTAGGTTTTCTTTCATTTTCTTGAATTTCTATTTGGTTCTTGAGAAAATAGAAATGTCAATTTATCTTTTACAACTGATTGACTTCCAAATTTGGTCTTAAGTTTGTTTCTTTTCCTTCCTTTTTTTTGTTTTCTTATGTTTGTTTGTTGAGAAAATTTGGGAAATATGAGAAATTTTGGTTTTTTCAATATTTCAAGGATGGTCTTTTTAAGTCAACTGAGGTTTGTTGTCGTATTTGTTTTTAGGGTTGCTTTGCATATTTAATTAAGGACTGATTGTTAAGGAAATGTAGGAAAAATCGAGAGAAAAATAAAAAATTTTTGTTTGCTTAATTTTTATTATACATCATATAGATACGAAGAACGATAATTAGTCACCTAATTGTAGGGATGATTACTTAAGTTGGGTTTTGGAGCTTTTTGTAAGATCAATTGTGCTGGAACATGTATGATTAGTTAATGTTTGAAGGGATTAGGAATTGATTAGGTAACAGTAATTCCATTGATAAATGACTTAGAACTTTTCCCTAATATTTGGAAACTATTTAATTGAGGACTTGACAAAGGAGATTTTCACTAACCTTATTACTTTCATTCTCCTTATTTGGAATGTCGACCTCCTTACCTTGGAAATTCAAAGGTTTGAGCTTCATATAGTTGCATGATGAGTTGTGTGGGAGTATGCTAGTTCCAAAAATTGTGCATGTAGTGTCATGAGACATGTTTATTCTTTTAACTTTTTGTTGATAGATAACTTTTTGTTTCTAATTTTTTTTTTGTAAAAATATGTTTTCATGTTCACATGTATAATATCATCTTTTTTTTTTTTATTGCAATAGAGTGACTTATCAAGATAATCAAGTTCTTTTAATGTGCACATTATTCTTTTTCTGTAAAAATTTTATTTGATTTTTCAGTATTTATCATCTTATGTATTTCTTTTCTTTCTTGTAAGAAAAGTATATTTTTCATCTTTTCTTTCTTTTAAGAAAAGAGTCTACTAACATTTGAAACTAAAGTTAGAAATTAGGATTATGTCCTTCCTTTGTTGTATGTTCACTTACCCAAATTTTTTTTTGTAAAATACTAGTTTTATTTAACTATTTTTACACTTTGGCATGTCTTTATTAGTTAGTTACCAATAGCATGAAATGAGCTCTTATTGGATTTTTCTATTTGTTGGTAGATTGTCATTTGTGTGAGCTGTTACTGGATTTTTCTATAAGCTTTTCTTTCTTATTGGAATTTTCTATTTATCAAGTGTGTTCCTATGTACTCTTTGCTATTGGTTTTTTCTTTTGTCTTATTTTCTATTCTTATTCTTCTCTTAAATTCTCGCTTTTAAATTGCTTTTGTTTGCCTCACATTCCATTGTTCTGTTTTTCATTTCCATACAAACAGATTTATGGTCTATAGTTTTATTAATTATTAAAAAAAATAAAAAAATTTGGAAGAGATGGTTAGGTAATCATCAAACAAAGTTTCCACACACCTTATTAGGACTCTTTTGTAGACTTTAAGAAAAAGGTAGCTAACAAATGGCTCTTTTGCATAAGGTCATTGTCTGTTTTTGCTCTTTTCTTTCTTTTAGTATTGTGAGTGAAATTGGTTCATGTTTTTGCATGAAAGTAATAGAAAAATCATATGAGATCTAAAAGGTATGCTTATTACAAATATATGGAATCATAACCCTATTTTTCTTTGTTTTATTATTGAGGTCTGTTTTTTTTTTTTATGGATTTATCATTTGAAAGTGATGAGTGAACGATCCAAAGAAAGAGAAAGTACTTCATGTGTTGCTGTTGTAGTTATATTTAAACCCACCAACTAGACCAACTTATTGTGTTTGGGATTCTTTTTTTATTTTATAGGTATTATTTATTAATATCTTTATTTATATGCAATGCACATTTTGTTATATATTTGATTTGAAAAAGATTTGTTCAGAAAGAGAGACTTTAATAATTTCTTTTTAATTTATGTATCTTTAATATAACAAAAAAATAAGGGTCAAGTTATTTTTAGATACAAAATAATAATAATAATAATAATAATAATAATAATAATAATAATAATAATAATAATAATATCAATAAATAAAAAAATAAAATTTTAAATCAAATTATTAATAAAATTGAGTATTAAAATCAATATACATCAGATGTAGTAAAAAAATTCTTCTATAATTCAACTTATTTAAAAGGGTTTTAAAATTCAAATCTCATCAATATTGATTTCTTTTTAATATTAAAAAATAAATATATGATAAATATTTTATTTATATTTTCTATTATTTTCCTTTATATTTTTTTCTTTTTAGTATTATTCTGCCATAGAGGCTAAGTTTGACAGTTCCTTTTTCTTTCTTTCTTTGTTTAAGGACAAAGGGATGAAATGGTTGTTAATGGTGTTGGCCCTAGTGCACCAAGAAGGGGGGGGGGGGGGGGGGGGGGGGGGGGGGGGGTTTTTTTTTGTTTTAATTTTTTAAATTTTTTTTTTTTATGAAAAAAAAAAAAATAAAAAAATTATATAAAAAATAAAAAAAAA
>CATIWR010237895.1:0-38937 GCA_949677035.1 Omphalea diandra | reverse complement strand
ATTTCAAAAAAACAATTTAGAACATTTTATATATTAAATTAAATTAATTAAAATAAAAAATAAAAGTAATATATTTTTTTATATCTGTTTATATCATATAATTTCAAATTTATATCGATACCGCGAATTTTACCGATACCGCGAATACCGAAACCGAAAAATCATAATACCGATATCGATACTAAGTACCACGAAAACCGCCAAAACCGATACCGCTAAAATTATGCGGTATTCGCGGTATACCGAAACCGATACAGCTAAAAATGTACATTCCACATAACAGAAATGTACATTCTACATAACAGAAATGTACATTACACATAACAGAAATGTACATTTCTTGTTATAAAACGGCGTCGTTTCAATCCATCAAAACGACGCCGTTTTGATGGCGATATACCGACGGTATACCGCCAAACCGAACCTAAATACCGAAACCGAAAAAACTCAAACCTTAATACCGAAAATTTTATGGTCGGACCGGTTTTGGTTTCGGTTCGGTTTATCGGTTCGGTTTTGGCGGTATACCGAATAAATACCGCGAAAATTTCAGCCCTAGCGGGGAGGGGGGTTTACACTAGTAACATCAACCTCGAGCTTGAAGTCAACTCTAGATGCTACCAAATAGTGAATGTCCTCTATAGGTATCCACATGAATAGGCTCTCTCTAAAACCGAAGTGTGCTAGCATTAGGTTTTTCTCTCTCTAAAAATGTATTCTCAAAATGTTAATGTTTTGTTGTTATTATTTTTGAAAACCTCAAAATGTGCATATATATCTGAACTGTTAAGATATTTTATACCAACTCTGTATTTTATAAGATACATTTAAAATAATATTTTATTTCATTTTAACCTTTTAAAATAAAATAGATACCTAATAATTTAGATAATATCTCTAATTATCTTAATTATAAATAGAGAGAGAAATAAAATCTAATTTCATTTTAGGCCTATTCTAAGTGGACGACCTTGTAAGTTCACATAATGTTAATAGTAACCCAAAACCTATTTTGGCTCATAAGTCATAAGTGGCCTCTAGTAAGATGTTATAACTACCCAAATTATGTGAAAGCCAATGATCTAACCTATCTTGTTTTGCAAATAGTATTCTAATCCTTCTGTCACATGATATCTCAATTAAACATAAGGCATGGATCATGTCATCCTTATATAGTTCAATTCTTTCTCGATCTCCAAGTAGACTAATGTAAAATGACATTAATAAACTTGGTCAACTCATTACCATATGGTCATACAATATCTTTAGTGTAACTTATCAAGGGCCCAAAGATATATTTCTCATAAATATATATGGGACAAACTCCTTCTCAATTACTCATATTTCTCTAAATGATTTACTCCATGTCCAATATGAGTCTGTGTGATCATCCAGTTAAAGATAATGTTAGATTGTATCAAAACACAAAGTTCATCATATTGGAATCTATGATGATTTTCAGGTTAGATGATTAAATTAGTACTATTGCATGAGAATCACTTATGACTATTAATCCATCTAGTGTTCTCATAGCGGGTTGCTCTAATACAATGTTTCTTAAAAATGAATCTATGTATTTGACTTAATATTACATATTCATGACTAATAAAATATAGTCATCAATCAAAATACATACTAGTCTTTTTTTCATTATTATCATAATAATAATGATCAACTACAGATAATTTAAAATACAATTCTTTACACCTAAAGATTTTATTAGCAAGTCACATGCTTAATGACATTAGGTAGAATTTACTATTCATGAAATTTATCATTTATCCATAAATAAAAAGGATATTTAATAAAATGCAACCATGACATTATTAAGAAAATATCAATTACAAGCATTGGCCTAAGGCACATAACTAACAATAATATGGAAGTAATAAGATACTTGCACTTATACTCCTATATCAACTGTTTAAGGACCAGTTAAGAATATCCTATCACTATTAGCTCCTAATTCTTGAAGGATATCTAACCCAATCACCAAAATTTCATATTTAGCCTAATTGTTAATGCATTTAGATGCTAAACTTAAAAGATAATTATTTTAGCTTTTGTTAGAAATATAATCAGCACTCTAACTCCTATTGATCTTTCCGTGCTTGATCCATCAAACTTGAGGATCTAAGACTGCTTATCTACTCCACACGCTTTTAGATCTGGATCCTTCTGCATCCCTATCTCTAAGGAAAGGTGGTCTACTAGAAAATCTACTAGGGTTTGTCCTTTCATAGATTTTTTTAAGGAAAGTAAATTAGGGTGAATTTAGTTAAAACAAGAGACGACATGCTAATCCTCCCAATGAGTAAGGTTATATTCAACTTGTGCTTCATCAAGTCAGTTTAATACCACATACAACTTTGATTTAATTAGATTGTGCCTCAACTTCATGCAAACAAAAATAAAGGGCAAACATAACTTTTCTATAGGAGAGTACTTTACCTTGATAGGTGTTAACAGCCTCCTCAAATTGTCTTACAGAATTACTTTGTGCTAATAGACATCTTGTGGACTCATTCATAGTTGAAAGGTATAATTTGAATGGAACTCCATCCTATGGGGGCATTAACACTTGAGGCTTAGTGAGAAACTCCTTAATCTTGTTAAAGGCATCTTGGTGACATTACTCACACTTGAACTCCTCCACCTATTTAAGCTTCAGAAGGCTTAAAAACACCTTAGTTCTCCCTAATAAGTTACAGATAAATCTCTTTAAATATTTTACCTACCCAATAAACTTTTAAAGCTCCTTCTTATTTTATGGTGGCTTGGCATCAATCAATGTCTTTTTTTTATTCTTTTCTACCTTAATGCCTCTTTGGTGTACCAAAAAGTTGCCAACTTCCACTCAAAGCACACATTTCAATGGATTTAACTTGAGTTTGTGCTCCTTCATTCCTTGAATGCTTTTCCTCAAATGCTTCACATGATCAATAGATTTTTGTGATTTAACCATGATATCATTAATATAGATCTCCATATATGGCCCAATCATATGGTGAGAAATAGCATTTAAAGCCCTTTAATATGTTACACTAGTGTTTTCAAGCTGAAGGGCATGACCAATCATTCCAACATTTTTATGGCACCAGGACAATGAAAAGTTATCTTCTAAATGTCTTCCTTAACTATCAAGATCTTGTTGTATCGAGAAAAATCATCTGTGAAAGATAATAATTCATTCTTTACAGTAGCATCAACTAACGTGCTAGCTAGTGGCACGACATATATGTTGTTAGGAGTTGCAACATTTAAATCCCTGAAATCCACATAAACATGAAGCTTTCCATTCTTTTTAACCATAAGAACTACATTAGAGAGTCATTGTGCATACCTTATAGGCCTTATGAAGCCTACATTTAATAGTTTCTCAATTTCCTCATTAACTTTCAACTATATCTTCTTAGACATCCTCCTTGATGGTTGTTAATAAGAATGAACATCTAGTTTGATGGAAAGGCAATGTTCTATAAGGTTCTTACTTAGTCTTGACATCTTCTTATAGCTCTAAGCAAAACAATCTTTAAACTCTCTCAACACTTCTATGATTAACCTCTTTAACTCTCTAAGTAGTAGTGAACTGATGTACGTGATTCTTGCCTCCTCAAGTGTCCCAAGATTCACTTCTTCCATGAGATCATGCACTTTTGGCTTTAAATCCTCAAACTTCAAAGATGTTTGTTCTAAGTCCTAAACTTACAGTTCTTTTATTGTTTTCATTTAGTCCCAGCTCAAAATTCACCTTAGCATCATGAACATCCTGAAATGCTTTGAGTTGCAACCTCTCAAATGTTTGTTGCATGTATAATCTATACTTTGTTGCTATAACTACCATTAATTCTTCCTTGGTATACTTAATCATCATGAATCTTTGATGATTGGATAAGACATCAACTTGTATGCCATGATAGTTATAGGTTTTACGAAGGCTTTCACTTGATTCTCTATTTCATTCCTTGACATGTAAACTTAGGATCACCATTCTTCTTCTTAGCTGCAAACTGTATTATAGTGTCTAGCTTTCACTACATAAGAGCATATAGAGAAAGGATGTTTATCTACCTAAACCACTTCTGCCATTTTTCTTTTAAAACAACAAAAGCTATTAGAGAGAAGATGGCACACACCAATTAGCATGAATCCAATCTCTCCCTAATAAAGTGTTATAGTTAACTAGGAGTTAGCTACAAAGAAAGTGGATAATGAGGTCCTACTCCTAACAGTGATCATGATGAGTAAGACTCTAATAGTATTGGTGACTTATCCGTCAAAAGCTGAAATGGAGACCTCTATTACTATTAAATCCTTTTTTGTCTTTCCTATTATAGTTAACATCTTATAGGATAACACATTCATAGCGGATTTGTTATCCATTATGACTCTTGCCATTGGCCTTCCATTCAAGTATGCCTTCACGTACAGAGGCCTTAGATGTTTTATCATTTCTAGGTTTTTTAAAAATACTCTCTTTGGTTTGTTAGCACTAGTAGCCTAGATTGTGACACCACTGTAATAATCTTCTTCCTCCAAGGGTGATACTTGCCCTTCCAATGTTTGTGACCTTTCCACCTTTATACGATCTTCCTCAAAATCTTTAGATTTGAACTCCTACAGCAAAGTAAGAATAGTAGTTACACGACCAAAGGGAACAAGAAGATCTCCCACCATAAAGGTTCCTTCTAATGAAGGATCGCCATTTGAACTGTCTACTAAGATAGCCATAGAATATATGTCTCCTGTGGCTTTCTTGCCAAATTTGGATTTATCCACCTTTGGTTAGGCTTTTTGCTTTTGCCTTCTACATTTGTCAACCTTTTGCCTTGAGATTCTCCTATTTTGTACTCTTATTAGTGGTATGGTGAACTTCTTATGTTATGTCCAATGTCAGTGCCAACTCAGTTGATCTAGAGGTGAAATCACAAACCTAGGTTGTTTCCTCTTAAACTTAAAAGAAGGATGAGGTTCCACCCTTGGGAGCACTGAAGGCTTATAGTTTTTCTTCACTGCCTAATTATAAAAAGACTGCTTCTTGGGATTCAAATCTGGTGAGAACCCAAAATTGGCCTTCTCTCCTCCCTCTTGAAATTTATTAGTGACCTCAAATCAAATGTGGCAAAGTTAACTATTGCCACATGAAGGAAGGGATCTTCATCTATCAACATGGTATCCTTCTTCTCAAGGAACTTCAACACTCTCTTATTGATTTTATCTTTCACAACATTCCTGAAGGCCCAACACGTATTAGTGGAATGATTAAAGGAATTATGATACTTATAATATTCCCTTCCTTTAAGCTTTTCCTTGGTTGGGAACCTATGGTCAGTTAGTAATTTGATGACATTCTCTTTGAACAAGAAATAAAAGATTTTCTCTATCTTGGACATCAAAGGTATAATGAGGAGTTACACTTATGAATTGCATTATCCTTCGAGCATTTGAAACCCTTTTGATGAGAGATAGATAAATATAAGTCCTAATAGAGGAGAGATCTACAATTGCTACAAGCATCTAAAACACTTTTAATAAGAGATAGATAAATATAAGTCCTAATAGAGGAGAGATCTATAACTATTACCTTCAAATTATGTACCTCCTAATAGTAGCTTTTCTTTTTTGATTCTCCTCTTTCAGCAATTTCTCATATTTTATGAGTTTTGTTGCAAGTTTATGGCAAATTTAATCTTTGGAAAATAGATTTTGCATCTATTCCTTATATTTTTAAAGTTGGCAATAAACATTTCAACACTTTCCTTAGCTCGTTGTGTTATCCTAGACAACTCTACAATACAAACTTCAAGTTAAACTTTGAAAAACTAAGTGTGGAATTATCTTTCCATCTCTTGTCATGTCTAGATTGAGTTTTTGGGCAAAGTGGCACTAGGTGAACATTGTTCTTGTCAAAGAGTTAGGAAATAAACTTAACTTAAAATATGAAAAGTTATCATAATTTGCTAGTTCCCTACATTGAATGGTGAACCTTATCACATGCTCCAACGTGGATTACCCATCCTCTCAAGAAAACAACCTAAAGTTAAGAATGCGGTAACAACACACTTTCTCCCTTGTTTCTCTATACATCTCTTTATCCCTCAAATATGTTTTTACTCTAGCTGTTAGGTTATGGTGAGGATGGGCATAGTATGGATTTATTTTGATAGAATACATTTTAGATTTGTTTTGAAATTATTATGATTCAGAACTATTGAGATGCATTCAAGGGTTTGCATTTTCTTTTTTAATATTTTTAATTAAATATATCAAATTAATTCATAATAAAAATTACTTTAATTACATGACAAGCCAAAATAGCTTTTTTTTTATTTGTGGAAGTAGCTCCTGCCATAATTTGAATAGACAAAATCAAACTCGAGATTTGCACTCTTCACAGGTGCACTTCACCTCATACTATGTCTATATATGTCTAAAATAGTCTCGATTGAAGCTACACGACAAAAAATATAATTTATAAAGTCAATTTTGTATGAATAATAAATAATATTAGTCATATAGGCTAAATCATAAGATATTAAAATGATATTAAAGAAAATTAAAAATAAAAATGCATTAAAAAATATTTTTTCCATATTTTCTCAATAAAAATCTCAGCTTTGTTTTTTTATATATATTAAATGCTATAAATGACAAAAGCTGCAAGTGATGCGGCAGTCAGGCACACTATAATGGGGAGAGCTCAAATTAACCAAATTAGCCGGTAACCGGTCACAATCCAACAGCTTACATTCAACTTGGTCAAATCCAACGGCTAAATAGCTTGTTCCTGCGTACCACAATGGACCGAATGTGACCCATTACGTGTGGGATAAAATCCACAATCTCCATGCGTTGAAGCCGCCGTTCTGAAAAGTTTTTCACAAATAAATAATTTGGAAACTCTAATTTTGAAAAAATTTTAGTGAATTAAATTTTATTCTAAATAATTTTTTTATTTGAAAAATTTTTTACAAAATTTAATTATTTTCTTTTATGAAACAAATAATTTAATGAGAAATTTTGAAAAACTCATTAATAATTCTATCAATTTAGAATTTACTTTAAATAAAAATAATATATTACTAAAATCAATAAAAATAATTTTTTAAAATTTATTCTAAATAGGGCCAATAAGAAATAAAGAAAATAATAATAAGTCTAATCATGCCAAACATAACAACGTATGTAGCATGGAAACGAAATGTGAAAAAACTATGAAATGTAATATATCTCACGGAAAAATAATATTTTATATAAAAATGTTAAAAAAAATATAGAGTTTTAAAAGAAAAAACATATTAAAATACAAAAATATGATCAAACTAAAATTTTCATGCAATAGAGATAACAACTGAACATCATAATAAATCATGATAATATTATAGATAACATGATAATAAATCATGTAACTTATCAAATGTTCATGATCAAGCAATCATGATTTCGTGTCAGCTAATGTGCTCTCAAGAAAGGGCCATTCGGCTGACTGTTTACCATTTGGCTGCCTGTTTATCTCATTCCATATTTGATCCAACACTTGACCCTTTTAAATGTTTCTGAGCTAAAAAATTAAAAAGCAAAAAAAAAAAAAAAAGTAATGTAATTAACAAAGCACCAACAACTGCATCATTCTGTTATAATTCCAATGCATGCAGGTTCAGTGATGATCTAAAATCTTTACAGTACCAATGATTTTATATTAATTGCTTCCACATGTAACAAATTCCATCATTATTCGCCGTATTCTAAGGCAGAAGATGCTCCTCCTCTTCTGTAAAGGGACACTACTTGGTTCAAAATGATTACCAAAGTAGAATAAAAATAAATGGCAACAGACGTTTGTTATCCAACACCAAATACAAAGAATTTTCACACTTCACTGATTCTGTGGCCACTAATAAACTTTTGAACAGCATTAAGGAACTGGTTTTTCTAAACCAAGTATCAAAACAAATTTACTTTATGTCAAGAAAAGACCTACAGACAGCAGGAAATTAAATTAAAGGGAAATAAGGATGGAGAATATTAGATAAAGCATCTTGATGAGTAAGGCCTTCACCTTTTAGCTTTCTTTGCTGCTTTTGCTTTCTTGAAGGTCATCAAATTTTTTAATGATCTGATTGTTCTGCGTTTTCTTTACCTCCTTCATATTGACTTTGATGCTAAAAACCAGAAAGAAGATAACTGTCTTTGCATGAGCAGTTTAAAGTTAACAGAACTACCATGCCCTGAATGCTGAAGTTTCTCTTAAACTGTCTAGAAAGTGGAAGGCAAGAAGGTAGCTTAAATTTTTCATTTTGACAATTAAAGCAAAGAATCTATGAAAGTAAAAAACACTTAAAAGGTTAGCTTTGTCCTGCCAAGTGAAGGTATCAGTTCCCTTTTGCTTATATGGAAAATTATGGACCATTAAATATTTGCATTTATGCTCTTAAACAGAGCCCACGCCTTCACCAGGACACTTTCCCTATTTTCTCCCTTCTTTTTTCTAGCAAAATGAAGATTCCTCTGCCAATCAAAACAGGCAAAAAGGTAATATGAAGCTGGTAGTGGAGTTGGCAGATGCTCTCTCGAGACATAGAATATCATTTGAACTTGTTTTTAGAAGTCATATTCTCAAACCAGGATTCTATACGCCTTGAAAGTCACAAAAGTCTATCAAGACAAATTCACCCGTTAAATCACAACATTCCTGCAAAGGCGAGTTCCTATTTCCACTCCAGCTATTAAAGCTGAAAGACCAAGTGAAGAATACTTCAGCTTGCATATTTATAGTTGCTTGCTCTTCTGCAAGAACATTCACAAACTAGCAAGCTTCCTGAAACAAGGAATTTCTCAGAGAAAACTTGCACCGATGAATCCATTGGATGCTGCTGAAGAGGACTTCAAATTGAAGGATGCAACGCCTCAGCTTGGAGAGAGATGGCCTCATGGAGGCGCACGTGGTGGAGGGGGATGGATTAGCAGTGACAGAGCTACAAGCACCTATGATCTTGTTGAGCAGATGTTTTATTTGTATGTCCGAGTTGTTAAAGCCAAAGATCTTCCCACAAATCCTGTAACAGGAATCATTGATCCATACATAGAATTGAAACTTGGCAATTACAGAGGAAAAACATATCATTTTGAGAAGAAAACGAACCCTGAATGGAACCAGGTCTTCGCATTCTTGAAGGAAAAGATTCAGTCTTCAGTTCTTGAAGTGTTTGTTAGAGACAGGGAGATGCTGGGAAGAGATGACTATGTGGGGAAGGTAGTCTTTGACATGCATGAGGTACCTACAAGGGTTCCTCCAGATAGCCCTTTGGCACCTCAATGGTACAGATTAGAGGATCAGCATGGGGAAAAGAAAGTGAAAGGAGAGGTAATGCTTGCAGTTTGGATGGGAACACAAGCTGATGAAGCTTTTCCTGAGGCCTGGCACTCGGATGCTGCAACAGTTCAAGGAGAAGGGGTTTACAACGTCAGGTCAAAAGTTTATGTGTCACCAAAACTGTGGTATCTCAGAGTAAATGTGATTGAAGCTCAGGATGTGGAGCCACATGACAAAAGCCAACCGCCACAAGTTTTCATCAAGGCCCAAGTTGGAAACCAGGTACTTAAAACCAAGCTATGCCCAATTCGCACGACTAACCCAATGTGGAATGAAGATCTGATCTTTGTAGCAGCTGAACCTTTTGAGGAAAAGCTGGTACTTACTGTAGAAAATAAGGCGACCTCTGCAAAAGATGAAGTTCTGGGGAATTTAATTTTGCCCCTTCACATCTTTGAGAGACGATTGGATCACCGGCCCGTTCACTCTAAATGGTTCAATCTCGAAAAATTCGGGTTTGGTGTTCTGGAGGGAGACAAGAGACATGAGCTCAAGTTTTCAAGCAGAGTTCATCTCAGAGTCTGTCTTGAGGGTGCTTACCATGTACTAGATGAATCAACAATGTACATAAGTGACGTGCGGCCAACTGCTAGGCAGCTCTGGAAGAATCCTATTGGCATCCTTGAAGTGGGTATTCTAGGTGCACAAGGGCTTCTTCCAATGAAGAAAAATGATGGTAGAGGAACCACCGATGCTTATTGTGTAGCTAAGTACGGACTAAAGTGGGTAAGGACAAGAACAATCCTAGATAGGTTCAATCCAAAGTGGAATGAACAATATACATGGGAGGTCTATGATCCTTGCACAGTGATCACACTTGGAGTTTTCAACAACTGCCACTTGGGTGGAAATGAAAAATCAGCTTCTGGCGGCGGAGCTCGTGTTGATTCAAGAATTGGAAAGGTAAGGATTCGACTATCCACACTAGAGACAGATCGAGTTTACACTCATTCTTACCCACTTCTTGTTCTACAACCATCTGGTCTGAAGAAAATGGGAGAAGTTCAGTTAGCAGTTCGATTCACTTGCCTCTCTCTAGCAGGTATGATTTACCTCTATGGACACCCATTACTACCAAAAATGCATTATCTGCATCCATTCACCGTAAATCAGCTTGACAGTTTGAGATATCAAGCCATGAATATTGTCGCTGTGCGGCTCGGCCGTGCAGAACCGCCTCTAAGGAAAGAGGTTGTTGAGTATATGCTGGATGCAGATTCTCACATGTGGAGCATGAGAAGAAGCAAAGCTAACTTCTTTCGGATTGTGTCACTGTTTTCTGGAGTAATTTCAATGAGCAAGTGGCTTGGTGAAGTAGGCCAATGGAAGAACCCAGTAACCACAGTCCTAGTTCATGTTCTATTTTTTATATTGATCTGCTACCCAGAACTGATTCTGCCAACTATTTTCCTATATATGTTCCTGATTGGAATATGGAATTATCGGTTCCATCCAAGATACCCTCCTCAGATGGATACCAAACTTTCATGTGCAGAAGTCGTTCATTCAGATGAACTAGATGAGGAGTTTGACACTTTCCCTACATCGAAGCAACAAGATGTAGCACGAATGAGATATGACAGGCTTAGAAGTGTTGCCGGCAGGATTCAGACAGTGGTCGGAGATATAGCAACACAAGGGGAAAGATTTCAGGCTCTGCTCAGTTGGAGAGACCCAAGAGCAACTAGTCTCTTTGTAATTTTCTGCTTTATCGCAGCGGTTGTGCTTTATATAACACCTTTCAAGATAATTATCTTGATTACAGGCTTGTTCTGGTTAAGGCATCCTAGATTTCGAAGCAAGTTACCATCAGTTCCCAGCAATTTCTTCAGGAGATTACCATCTCGAGCTGACAGCATGCTTTGAAAAAGAGAAAAAAAAATTTCTTTGGCGCTTTATTTTCAACTTGCATTATGTTCCTTTGCGTTGTTTTCAATAAACTATCATTTCCCCACCTCTCATTTATTTCTTCCTCTTTAAGTCCCTAATTTCAGTTTCGCCACTAGTAAGTCACATATCGGAAACACTAGAAAAATTAAATAATTTTCTGACTCAGACATATCTTAACAAGAGATGCAATGGCTCGAGGAGTGACGTCTCTCTATTTCTTGTTATCTTTTAGCGGCCGCTTTTATTCTATTTTCTTGCTCTTGCAAGGATCTAAACAATCGAGCCCTACCGATTCCATGAACATCAGTGCACAAAGCCTATTTAAAGCAGTTGGGCAGTACCGTTTGAAGTTTGAACCCTAGCCCTTATAACAAAGGTAATGAAGTTAATCAAGCACCTGGCCACTGAAAATCATGACAACATAATCTGGTTGGGATAGAAGTAGATGGCTTCACATGTCAGATGTTATTTTGCATAGCATCACACATGATGTTTATAGAAATTCAAAAGGATGATGACACTGCAGAGGAAGCCAAAACATATGGACTAATTCTATTTTGCTATAACATTAATTAAAATGGGATAAATATAACTAGCTGTGTAACAAAGAAAACAAAATTGAGAAATAACTGACCGTACAACCACTGGACCAGAATTAGAAAACCCATGACAAAGTGTAACTAGAATTGAGAATTCCTTCTAAAAGAAAAGCTCGTGAAGTTTCATGCCTGACTTGAGAGAAAATGTAGCAGCTAAGTAGCTCTTCAAGTCTGAGACTCCTTCAACGGACTTTTTCAAGGCAGCATCTACAGCCTTCTGATCCTCCCTTTTCACAACTAGTAGCTCCTTTTGCTGCAGTTGGTTGCGAAATAAACATAATTAAGAACACCATAGGACCCAACAAGAGCCATCAAAGAAAAGCATGGAAAAAAGTTTCATGGAGCAAAATGATTTTGGGAACTATATGAAAAGCTTTACATATGTCAAAAAAGAATATGAAATTGCTTTTCATCTTTTGCATTGAGGACCATAAATTATGAGATATTCCATATGCAATCAAAATGCAGAAAAAAAAATTGTTTGAATGTACATAATTTGTCTGTTTTATATAGATTATTTAATTGGCATACTTGGCAATAGGTATGGCTCTGTTGTGCCAACCATGGATTTTCATTTGTTCCCATTTCCCATAAACACACGATACCAATCAACCAAAGAAAACTATGATGTTAAAGGAACTTAAAACTAACCTCTTTGTCAGCCTCAAAGAACTCTCCCTCCCCCTTCTTCTTCTTCTTCCTTTCTACTTCCTTTGCAAAACATTTGTCATCAAACTTCTCCACATTGACCCCAGATATGTCAACCTCGGTAGACATTGCAATAACATAGGATTGGTTCACACGTTTTAGCGGCACACCATTTATCTTAAATGGACATGTCACAGTGTGAAGATTCAACATATCAGCTAATAAAAGGTTTCTAAAACCATTAAAGTTAAACAAGACAAAAATGCAGGAAGTGACAAATAGCTTTAATCATAAAAAAGTAAATACTATTCCAGAAAAATAAAAAGGTGAATACAACAGATACTTAAATGCAAGGAAACAGGATGGAAAAGTAAGAGAATGCTTTGAACACAACACATAGATCCAAGAAAACATAAACAACCTTAAGTACAGGGAAATTGAAGATAGAACAACAGAAATGAATTCAATATTATGCACGCATACAAAAAAAAAAAAAATCAGGAGGAAACATGGGCAAAATGTAATTTAAATAAATGAAACTTTAAGGAGGAAAAGGAACATTTTTTTTCCAATTTATTTTGCCATGCCTTCAATCTCGTTTCTACTTCAAGTTTGCAGACACATTGCTCTCAATTTTTCTGTCCAAGCAAGATTCAATCCTCAAGTAATCAACACTCTTCACTCATCAACCAAACCATACATTTTCTAAACCCACCTGCAAAACTGTATTCAAGATAACATGAAGGCAACATGATGCAATAATTTGTGTGCCAAGACAAACTGAGCAACGAGCCAACAAAATCACATTGAACAGGTAACTTTTTGCAACTCTCAATCATAATTAATGCTCTGATGATGAAAAATAACACTGATGAGTTACTATAAAGACGCACAGAATCAAGTAATCCTTACTATCCCTGAACAACAAAAACCCTAAACCAAGCGTCTACTAAATAAGGAAATTTCATTTCCTATATACGTTCATAAAGCATTGTGCACTGAAAATTACAATAAAGAAATATTCCAGTAGCTACAAAAGAAATATTTCAAATATTCCATAATTAACGCAGTCATACTAAATGGAAAGGAAACAATCAAAAGAATAAATGAAAAAATCAAAAGGGCTGAGCACTCGCCAATGACCAAAAGCAAACCAGAAGAAAGCTGCTTCAGAAAAAAACTCTCTTCCCCATAAATCTCCCCGCCAACAAACTCAACACCGTCCCCGCTGTTCTACTCTCCCTTTCATCATCAAATATTAAAGCAAAATTAAACACAATTAACAAAAAAAAAAACTTTCGTTTTGGAAATTATTAAGAGCCTCACCAGAGCTTGCTTGACTTTGGCTTGCGCTTGTTGACGAGAGCCTTCTTCACGTCATCAGCTGGATAGAACTTAGGAGGCTTCTAGGCTGGCTCCTCTGCAGCCGGCTTAGGATCGTGGCGGGGGAATGCGCCGCCGTGTTTGGCCTTTGTAGCCCAGAGGCCACGCTTGGTACATATTCGATCTGGAGTACTTGCCTACGCCGTGGACCAGATCCGGGTTACGGCTCAACCTCGGTTTCTCCGCTTTCATGCCCATTTTCCGCTAGCAGACCGGTAATTAGCTAAAACCATACAAGAAGAAAAGGCCACACGCACGGAGTTTATGGGATATGTAGAAGAATACCTAATTAGGAACATGTAATTACAATTTGAGTTTAAATCCGTAAACCCTTAAGTTTTGACCTACTATATTGTTTAATTTTTATTTTCTAAAATTATACTAAAAGATTTTTTTGTTTTGGCTCTGTTACACTATAAGACGGTTCTATCAATTTTTTAAACTTTTAGTAGTCAACTTTAAATAATGATCAAATACTTTACCCAAAAATTAAAAATACCCTTATTCAACAAACACTAATTTCTCTACTCTATGTTCCTCCTCCTCTTTATCATCACCTCATCATGAATCAATTAACACCTAAAAGAATTTAAGGCATAATTTTAAAACTAAAATCATCATTTTTTTAAATCATCATTTCTCGTATTTTCTTGACTTCATCAACCCAAAAAACCATACTAAAGGAAGATTATCGACAATATATCATCAAACTAAACTCGTCGTCAAGAAAATCAAAAAAATCCATATTCATCATTTTACCTTTTTTGTTTGCTCTCTTCATTCTCTGAATCATCAGAAGATCTTCATACCCAAAAAACTCATCTTAAAAAACTTAGAAAACGAAGAATATCGAAGAGCTGTCATTGGAGGATAAGTCGTTGCTAGGTTTTGTACTATTGACGTTGGTGCCGATATGAGCGGTGTTGACGATGACGATATTGTTGTTTACTACAGGATTTG
Organism: Omphalea diandra; assembly: GCA_949677035.1. Lineage (NCBI taxonomy): Eukaryota > Viridiplantae > Streptophyta > Magnoliopsida > Malpighiales > Euphorbiaceae > Omphalea > Omphalea diandra. The sequence goes on along the minus strand of CATIWR010237895.1, from coordinate 24,084 downwards.
TAGGGTTTGTACGTTGTTCTCGACTATGAACTAGAACGAGAATGAGGAACAGGAGGATTTCATTCACATGGGAAGGTGGAAGAGGGTGGTGATTATGTGTTGTAAATTTGTGGGTTTCGATTGTTTGAGTTTCTGTGAATTTTTGGAATGAAATAGGATCGCGTCGTTCCCCAAATTCGCACCCAATCTCTTCTTTATGATGGTTTGGAGCTCACTGTCCAATGAGAATTATGGCAAAGATTACAAGTAGAATTTCTTTAGAGTTGGTGTTAGATTTTGTTAGGTTTGGTTGTGGAATTTTTATTGGGTTCCGATTGTTGTTTATGGATTGTTGAGTTTTCATTGGATTTATGTGTGTTTCTATGAATCTTTTAGTTTATGTGAATGATTTTTCATTTTCTTTGAATCAAATGATTTGGTGTTTTTGTTTGGTTTGAATTGAATATTTAATTTAGAAAGAAGGACATTATAGTCATTTTAGACTGATTAAACAAAAAATTTGCCAGAAAAAAGTTAATAGAATCAAAAGATATGGATGTTTTAGAATAATTTTAAAAAATAGGGGAGCTAAATAATATATTACGGTAAAACTCAGGGATAAGTATATTTAACTCTTACAATCTTATATTAAATAATCTTCTTTTCCAAAAAAAAAACTAATTCTTAATATATTTTTTGTAAAACATACCCTAAGCTACCTACCTTAAATAACTTCATCAAATCTCGAAAAATCAGTAACAAATTTAAGAAAAAAATGTTAAAGATTATTCACAATCTTGATTGATCAAAATTAACAAAACACATTCCAAATCAAACTTCATTCAACATTTTTTAATGATGTGATAAAAAAAACATAGCTTCACTCTTCTTCTTACAACTGCATCTCAACTCATTGAATTATTATTGCATATTTATTTTAGAGAGAGAAAGTTCTTCATTAGAGAAAGTTCTTCATTATATATGTTTTTCACTTTAAAAACAAATTTAATATGATTTTGAATGCTTGTTTTATTGTTTAAAATAAAAAATTATGAGTTTTTGATATATTGTGGATAAAAAATAGTTAGAAATAAACATATTTGAACTCAAAATCAATCACAAAAGAAAGAAAATAAAATTGTTAGAGGTTGAAAATATATTTGCGTTTAATTTTTTTTACACCACAAAATGTTTACAAATTGTTTATTACTAGTTTATTTTTGGTTTAGCACGATTTTTTTTTATAACAATATCAAGTATTATGTTTATTTTTTTAATTTTTATTTTAGGTTTATGAGTTCAAAATTTTTAAAAAATTAAAAAAGAAAATAGTTTTCATGAAAATATTTATTTTAGGTTTATTTTGGATTTATGCAACCATATTTAAATTAAAAAAAAAAAAAGAACAACAATTAGAATGTAGGCGTTATTTTTAACTTTTAACAAACACAATTTTCTCACTTCATAACTAATTTTTAGTTAAAAAAATATTCATTTGTTAACTATTTTTCTTCTAAAATATATAAAAACTCATTATTTTTTATTTTAAACAACAAAAACAACTATTAAATTTTAGAAAACAAAAACTCACATCTATATTCATTTTCTTGCTTTTTGTTAGAGAGAGAAAAAGAGATATCAAAATGTCATAAATTAAACATAAAAATCAAAAAAATCTGAACAAAAATCAAATACAAAAATAGAGCAAAAATGATAATGGTGTAAATGGGAAACAATGACGGTGCAACACTGAACAATGCAACAAATGTGAAATTGTAAAGAAAATAAAAGATAACGTAAGAAAGTAAATAACAATATATCAAAATATCTTTTAGAAACGTTTGACATAAAAGTTTTTAGGAGAAAAAAAAGATGCATCGTGTCAATTAACTATTGTTTATTTGGTGGGTTCGGAGTTATGTCTTAACCGATAACAAGCCCGCGTACAAATAATTTCTAAACTAAATGTTTTGGGCTTGTGCCTTGATCCAACTCAATCTTATATCATTGAGGTTGGATTTTTCTTATCTTTATGTAAAAGTTAGCCTTTCTTGGCTTAGTTAAAATACTGCATGATTACCAATCAACCTCAAGTTGGATTTTCAAGAGATTTGGTTTCAAGTACAAATTTTAGTTTAACGCCAAATAATTAAAACTAATATTATATTGCCTCTTTCTTTTTAGGATTTGAGTTGTGATAAGACATAAAAGTGCATATTTTAATTGTGATGATTTTCCTATTTTGTGTGTGCTTAATTTGTAACTTTAATTGAATTTTATACTCAAAAAATTTAAATTTAATATTTCAGGTGCGTTAGGGTTGAAAAGGGAAGATTAGACATCAATTTGCAAGATTCTTCAATTTTTGAGGCAAAAAGATGTAAAGTGCAGTTTGCGGCAAAAGATTAGTTGAGATAAAGCGTTGGAGCAAGCGTGGCTTACTAATTCGAGGCTGACAAATTTTGTAGAATAAGGAGCTACTTTTTGGCTTGATTTCTATAATAGATCCTATCCTACTTGGGAGATTCGGTTTAGGAGATTTACTCTAGATTTAGATCTTCTTTTGATATTATTCAAAATTAATTAGGAAATCAATTCCTATAGGGATTTTTAGAAGATTTTTGAGAGAGATTGTTTTGTTATAAATATGAGTCTCTTTTCTTGTATGGAGAGGAAGAAAAACGTGGAGAGCAAAGAAAAGAGAGCAACCAACTTCAATTGGAGACAATCTTCTCTTCGATTATAAACTCATGAGTCTTTTCTTCTTCTTCTTCTTCTTCTTTTTTGTTTTCTTATTCATGAGCCAATTTTCTTGTAGTTAAGGCTATAGGAAGCCTGATCACAATAATGAATTGATTTTATTTTATTTAATTAAGATATTTTTATTTTCATATTGTCTATTAATTATTGTGTTTAATGTTATTGAGAGATTGACTACCTTTTGATTAATTTATTTTATGTGAATGAATTGGGAAACAATTTTGCATAATTGACCAAATAATTCATAGTGTGAATTGAATGATACATAGGAATATATACATACCACACACACACACACACACACATATGATTTATCTAATTTTACAGATTTTTCATAGAATTTAATACACTTTCTATCTTGAGAACTCTATAAAGGGATCCAAGGGTTACTTGATAGGAGTAAGATTAATATATTTCATGAGGAGATATTAAGCAATTTTAGGAAAAATTTCAACTTATGACAATAGTAAATTATCTTGATTGAATTAATTAATATAAATCATTGGAGTGGCTAGGTAAACCAATAGTCTTAGCTCTTTAAATTTGATTGTTGCAATTTTAATTAATTATTATTTTTTCTTCTATTTATTTTTATTTTTAAAATTTTCATAGTTATTTATTTTGAATTTCCATATTTTAATTATTTTCCTTAAATTTGGTTGTCCAGATAATTCTTATGGAAATGATATCTTTTTACTACTTGATAACTAGTGCACTTGCTAGATATATTTAAATTTCAGCTATCAATTTGCACAAAAATACAAATGAACAAATTATTTTAAAAAGAGATGAACTATTTCCAAAAGTTTTTCAAATAAAATCTCAACTAATTATTTTGATTTCATGGTTTTATATGGTGAGCATGAATTTGGATGCTTTTATGTTTTTGCAAACATAAATAAGTATATATTTATGTAACTAAACCTCTATGAAGGGTGTTTTGAATATCTCTTCTTAGTGAGGGTATGAGTTCTTATCATTCAAAGGTATCTAAATTTTTATTTATTTTGTTCTCATTACATAGGTTTGTCTCTTTTAGGATAAAAGGATGAGGAACTTATTATTGACATGGGAAAAGTGTTATTCGGTCATTTGATTTATGTCTGGTCAAAAGGTTTATTACGGATAAAACCATTAATCTCAATGTTATGACACATAAAATGGTCAGCATGTAGCGGCTAAGAAAAACATGTACACTAAAGATATCAATTAACAGTTTTTTTAAAAAAGTTTTCCATTTGATTCATCTAAAGCAAATCATGGATAGTTGTCCCCAAATGTTTGATAATAATCTTCTTGTTACACATAAACTAGAACAAGGTGAAGTCCCTACTGGGATCTATTTATTTCATACACATTTTGGGTGTAGATTAACGATTTGCCAATTAGATTCATGTTTGAAGCTGTAGGAAGACAACTAGGGAATTTCATTAGGACTTTTCTCAAATATTATGAGCATAATAAACATGTTTTATGGGGAAGCTATATGAAAGTGAGGGTTAAGATTGACGTTATGAATCCATTGAAATGGTGGAAGCGAATCAAAAAACCTTAGGCAAATGGTCGATTGTCAGCTTCAAGTATGTGAAGTTGACTGCATTCTATTACAAATGTGGATTAATGGGCCATTTTGATAAATTTATGAGAAGTTATTTACAGTTTCGAAGGCTAAGATTACTCAAGAGTTAGGTGTTTAGTTAAAGGTAGTGTCATAGTGGAGCTCTAGTTAATAAGGGAAAGGTAGTTGAAGGAAAATTTTGAGATTTTTTAGAATAATTCAAATATTTCAAATGGGGATTCTATCATAGATGTTATTTTGAGTCATAATTACTCTCACTTCATTTATGCAAGCCATGTGCTTTGGTAATGACAATGATAAGACTATAAAGGTTGGCCTTACTGATGAGGACTTGGGTCAAGAGGAGAAGGCATGGAACTATTAGAAGATCACAAAAACAAGAACAACTAGGCAAGGTAATAATTCAGGCCAATCTTTTATGCAAGTTAATGAGTCTTTTACATGATGACACTATAGAGCTTTTTTCTGATGATTTTAATGTAACAGGAAGACCTGATCACCATGCCTACTTGGAATGATGATTGCTTTAAGCTAGAATTACCAAGGGCTTGGTAGCCCTCAAGTAATTCTTTTTCTTTATGAGATTGTTAACTTTTGCAAAGTTGATTATATTTTTTCTTATTAACACTTTTGTGAACTCTAATAAAGTTGAAGATCTTAGAGTGAAACTTAGTTTTCACATTATGTATTGTGTTAATAAAGAAGGTAGAGGTGGTGGTCTTACTTTTCTTTGAAAAAAGGCTATAATTTTTTCATTGTTAGGTTTTTCTAGTCACTCTATCGACATTGAAGTCAGAAAGGATAACAAATATATCTAGAAACTCATTGATTTTTATAGTTTTACTAATTGATCTAGAAGCTAGGAATATTAGCAACTTCTTCATACTCTCCACTCTAGATCATTATTACCTTAGGTCACTATTGAGGCGTTAATGATCATCTCCATAAAAGTGAGAAGAAGTGAGAAGATTGATAGGGTTCCTTATCCACAATAACTCGTCAAGGGATTTAGGGAGGCAATTAATGATAATGGCTTACCAATTTGCTTAAGAATGAGGTAGACATGTATACTATTTTATTGTGGAACTGTTTGAGAGGACATTTTTATTAGCTTTTTAATTAAGTATTTTTCTTTTAGTAGTGATTAAAATCTCATTTCATTATCTTTGAATCACTCCCTAATTGATCTTATCAGTTGTTTGACTACATGGTCAAGTAGCTTAATGGATTCTACTTTAAAAATTACTAGTTGTAGGAGGATGGTTTTAAAGATGTTGTTTCATGATGGTTGTTGGTGTCAAATAATTTAGTTATTCTTAAATTTTTTGAATTTTGTACTAAAAAAATAAAGAAGAGGGATTATGACATTGTTAGGAAATTTAAGGATAAAATAATGGTCCTTAAAAGAAATTAAAGAAACATGGAAGCTATTAGTCATATGGGGTCTATTGACTAAAGTAAAAAAGAGATTACTAACCTTCCTTTGCAAGAGGAATCTTTTTTGAGACTAAGGGCCAATTATCATTGGTCGAAAGGAGGTGATTTGAATTTTAAGTACTTTCATGCCAAAGCATCTTTAAATTTAAGTTTAATAAAATAATTGGGCTCTATAATGATGATGATGATGATACTTGGGTGGTAGAACAGTTAAGAATTTGTGATATTACTAATAAATATTTTTACAATCTATTTTCTAATGATTTAAGTGCAGTCTATCCTATTTTATTATACAATGTTAATCGAGTTTTAAAGGCTAATAATGCTAATTTGTTAGCTCCTTTTTCACTAAGTGGGATATTTTTCAGATGCAACTTAATAAATCTTCGAGTTTGGATGGGCTTAATCTTACATTTTACTAGCATTTCTAAAGTTCTCTTTGTTAGCTTCTCATGCCTTAAGGCTTGTCAGTTCCTTAATTCTTATAATCATTCTTATGTTACTCTTATGCCTATGTGTGATTCTCTAATTATATAAATGACTGAAGGCCTTTGCATGATGCAATGTTTTATATAAAATCATTAATAAGGTCTTGGATAACAGATTGAAGGTATTGCTTTCCTCATTTATCTCTTATACTTAGTCTACATTTATACCTAATCGAGCTATCATTGATATGTTCTGGCTACTTTTAAGCCTATTCATCTAAAAAGTGTAAGACAAGAGGCAAGCATGGGTATGTTGCATTAAAGGTTAACATTAATAAGGCTTATGATAGAGTGAGTTGGTCTTATCTTCAATCATTGATGATTTGTTAGGCAAAAGTAAGAGGTGATATTCATGATTATTCTATTTATAGAGGAGCTTTAAGTATGTCTTATCTGTTTTTTACAAACAATAACTTATTTTGCTTTAAAGCGTCTAAATCGAAGTTTTGTCTAAATCAGATTTTAGGCACATGAAGGATATTCTTTCGAGGTATGAGTAATTGTTTGTTCAGGCTATTAATTTTGAAAAGTTGGGTATATCCTTCAATTTTAATGACCTTCTTCCTTGCAAATATCTATTTCTAATTGTTTAGGTGTTTATGCTCTGCTTAACACTAGCTGACATTTAGGCCAAATTTTTTATTCAAAGGAAGAAGAAGGCTATATTCAATTTTCGTAATGACCATTTATAGAAGACATTATTGAGTTAACATGGTAAGTTACTTGTTAAAGTAGGTAAAGAGATTCTTATTAAGTCTATGGTTCAAGCAATGTTATCTTATTGAATGAGTATGTTTCTCATTCCTATTTCCACTAATGATGAGCTATAGAAAATGATGAATTCTTTTTGTTACAATTCGAAGCCTAAAAGGAATAAGAGAATTCACTAGCTTTTTGGAATTAATTATGTTTCAAAAAAAAAAAAGATGGTGGTATGGGATTCAAGTATCTTCGTGGATTCAATTTGGCCTTGCTTACCAAATAGGGTTGGAATTTGTTATCAAATCTTCACTCTCTAAGCAATTTGATCCTTAAAGCTAGATATTTCCCTCGAAGGGATTTTTTCTACTAGTCTAGCCATAATTCAAATTATACTTACAAGAGTATTTGGAGTGCTTGTTAAGTACTTATTTATGGGTGTTGATGTCGGATTACTGATGGTTCCAATATTAGAGTTTAACATGATCTATGGCTCAATGAGTCAAATAGTTTTTAGGTTGAAATTCCTATCAATCCTCGCTTATGCGATTTGTTAGTGAATGATCTTTTGATTCCTAGTTGTAAGGAGTTAGACATGGAGTTTCTTGAGGAGCTTTTTTTTCCTAGATATGTTTAGGCTATTTTTAGTATTTGTATAAACTTATTTGGCATTTCAAAAATGATGGTGTTTATTCAGTCAAATCTGAATATTGTGTTGCTATGGGATTGGAGCAAATTAATGATAGTGAACCTATGGTTAGAGATTAAAATAGGTTATGGAATTTCTAAGTCCTAGTAAAGATTAAAATATTTCTTTGGAGGTTATGTTGTGATTGTATTCCAGTTCAGCTTAGGTTGCAAGGGAGAGGAGTTGATGTGTTAGGTGTTTATAGGGGTGTAATGCTGATAATGATAGGTTTATTCACTATTTTTTAATGTGTTCTTATGCTTAAAAATGTTGGCAGGTCTTAGGATTGAATTTCAACCTTCAAAGCTAACATTTATCCAAACTTGGCTTTACTTTATGCTAAATTTACTAAATAATGCTAAGGTTGCCTAACGTTCTTTGGGCTATTTGGAGACAAACAAATTATTCGCTATGGTGTGGTGGTAGACTTTCTCCTCAAAATGCTATTGAGTTAAGGTTGATGTTTGTTTCGAATTGGTTAGCTACTCGTCACTCTCCTTCAAGGCTTTCTCAACTATGCATGCCTCATGTAAAATGGTTTAAACTGCCTCATCCATTCTTTTAAGTGTACCATGGATGCATTTGTTGCCATGGGTTTCAAAGTGTGGGGCTAGGCATGGTGATTTGTGATGAGCGGGGAGTCATATTACTTGTAGATCATATGTTATGCATAAGATATACAATGCCTAAGAGGATAAAACTCAAGGCTTAAAGGATGATATTTGTTAGGTTCTCTCTCTTAATATGGTCAATATGTGTGTTTGAAGTGGATTCCAAAGTCTAATTAGATACTATTTATTCTACTACTCTTAACTATTCTAGGGCTTTTTATTGAATTAGGACTCTAAAAAAAATCTTAATGAAATAAAGTAGAGTGAAAAATATTTATAGAGTTAGGGTGTTTTTTTATTGGTTTGTTACTCAAAATAGAGGACTAGGATGTTTTTTTTGGTTGCCCTCTAGTTAAACCAGCAGACAAGAAACTTTTTTATGTTAATTTATGTTTATCCACTTATTCAACTAGAGAACCATTGGATGTTTATTGTCGTTAATTGGTTCAACCAAAGGACAAGCAATTTTTTATTGTTGTCCATTAGTTGAACCATCAGATGAATTTTTTTTTTTTAATTTTTCTTGTCATGTGTTGGTTCAACCATGGGGCGTGCAATTTTTTTTTATTGTTGTCCACTAGTTGAACCAGTAAACAAACAATCTTTTTTTAATTTTTGCATATTATTGTCCACTGTTGGAATCCATGATATCTACCTGTTGATAAAAAGATGGGACATTATTTTTCACATTGGATTTTTTTTTTTTGCAAACTATTATTTTTCTTTTTTGCATATTGTATATTTTGTACTTATTATTTTTTATATGAATATGTATACTTATAATAATTATACCATACTAAAAATTATATGACTGTATTTACAATTTCTATTTATTAAATATAATTATTTTAAGTAATAGTTATTTAATATAATTTTTAGTAATTGTATATATATATATATATATATATATATATATATAATTGATAATAATAATAATAATTACCAATAATATTATTTTGTTGATAGGAATAATTATTAATTTGTTAATTATATTTAAATATGTTATCTTGATAAGATATAATTATTGAAAATTAAAATAATTAATTATAAATGAAAAGTTAATTATGATAATCAAGTTAATTATATGAAATTACAATAATTAATTATAAATGAAGAGTTAATTATGATAATTTAAATTTCTTGATAATAATAATTACCAATAATATTATTTTGTTGATAGGAATAATTATTAATATGTTAATTATATTTAAATATGTTATCTTAATAAGATATAATTATTGAAAATTAAAATAATTAATTATAAATGAAAAGTTAATTATGATAATCAATTTAATTATATGAAATTAAAATAATTAATTATGAATGAAGAGTTAATTATGATAATCCAAAAAGTATTATTAAAAATAATATATTAAAATTAAATAATAATAATAATAATAATAATAATAGTAACAATAAGTAAAAATAGTTACTAATTGATTTAAAAAAATTAAACATTTTTTAATATATGAATATTTATCAAAATAATAAAATTAATATTTTTATTATTTATTTTCTTCCATGAATTCCACATGTTGGGTGTTTGATATTTCGATGTGGCCTCCTATTTTTGAATGTTGTACCTCTAAGTTGATGTGTGGAAATATTTTCATCACTTTCAGTATCCTCAACGACAGACTGCCTTGTAAAAGGTTATGACTATTAAGATTGTTGATGTATTATATGCATAAATGTTGAGAGAAGCAGATGATATATGAGAACCATGTGAACTGATTTGACCTTGAAATTCTAAAGGTCCTTAATAAAATACTGGAATCATGCTATCCAACAATATTGAGGGTGGATATTGTGTTTCTAAAATCTATGTAAAAAAAGATGAAAATGATGAAGAATGTCATGACATTGTCTTTGAGGGCATATATGATATGCATGACATGAAAGGCACTAAGGAAGAAGGTTCAAACATTAAGGATGAAGGTCTAGTCATCTAAGACACAAAAGAGTTGACTTCGTAAAGCACTACATAGGGTCTAAATACAGATGATGATAGTAGATATGATGGACCCGATGCAGAAGATAGAGCTAGTTCAAAAAATGGATCCAATGCAGAACATGGATCTAGTCTATAAGATGCATATGAATGAAATGATAAAGGTTATGGTACAGATTCACATGGCTAAAATGGGAGAATAGGAACATCTTTACAATCGTCTATGTCGTTGTTGTGATGAATATGTAGGTTGTAAATGTACTAAAAGAACTGTCTCAGGATGAGCTATAAAATCGGAAGCTAGATCAATAGATGCATTGTGAATAATTGACACTCCTCATTCATAGTTGAAAACATACTATCCATAATTTGTTTGAAAGCAACAATGTTTTATGGAGTTGGATATCTAAAGCTATGTTATGGGGTTTCAACCCCATCAACCTGCAAATATAAATTATTACATGTAACTGATATAATTTTTTTTAATAAGAAGATATAAAATGTAAAAAATAAATGGGTGATAGTTTTTTACGTTAAAAATAATATTTTACTCATCACAACACTTAATGTAGCTCCTCAAGGTGATATTTATCGCTAGTAATAGAACGATATCACTCAAGGTACTGCGAGTGGTAATGGATTGGCGAATTCAATGATAGTGCTGCGATGACTCGATTATTTTGATCATCCCATAATGTGATGTATTTTACATGATAAGCAGCACAATCTATCACATTTTGAATGAGATCATGCGAATGTGGCTTATCACTGTGTAATGGAGCATGTGGAATAGGTTGTCGCATGCTAGATTAACACAAAACCCTATTCGAATAATGCTAATCCACTACATGAAAACAAATGAGTGGCACAATCACATGACAAATATGACTATCTTGTAAACAGTAATTTAGAAGATATAAAGTATCATCACAATAAGGCTCCCATACCATCTACAATTAAACAAGCAATTACATATTTAATATGTACTTAAATTTTATATTAAGCTATTTGTGTGAATGACTAAATATAAAAATGTGAATGTAATTATTTCATCTGCTCGTTGTTGGTCAAGTATACATCAAAATTCGATTAGGAAATGTGTTGATATTTTAGTTACCACATGAGATACTGCCCATTTGTGAATACAATAATAATTAGACTTCATATTAATTAAATAAAATATAATGTTGTTGTGATTAAGAACTTACCAACGTATTAACGGTGCATGTGAAAAATGTTGAATATCTCTAATGGAATGAACAACTCCATTCAATCTCTTATATGCCCAAACCTATAATAGGAATAATGGTTCACTCATTTATATTACCTTCAGATTTGTGGCATTATAAAGCTCTCTACACAACCAAGCAAGACATGCTCCTCCCCAGCTATACTAGTTTGCCCACTAAAAATCTTCTAATAGTGGTAAGAAGATCAAATTGACTTTGTTAACATTTTTATCTACAAATAAAACCTTTCCAGTGAGACACAGTATGAATGCACTAGCATGTCATTGTATGTTATCAACATTTGTACCATTTGGTATATTTGCCAATTGTGTCAAAAGCCATGAAATTTTGAGAAAAGCACCACGATTAGAGTTCTAAAGAGGTTTAATGCCTAATAATTGTTCATACCATCCAATCCAATTTTGTTTAAATAAACTTATTGCTACTTGACCATTTATAGGCAAATTGGTAATTATGGTCACATTCTATAATGTAATTGTACACTCTCCCTTCGGAAGATAAAAAGTGTGGGTATCGTAACGTCATCTCTCAACTAATGTTATTATAAGATGGTGGTCAAGCTAAAAAAATCCAATAGAAGTTACACCAAAAAATAATGTCTGTCGTATAAATGGCACTAACCTCTGGGAGTGAGCAAATGGTCAGTTCGATTAATACGGTTTGATTTTTTATCAGATCAAATAAATCAAAATTTATGTATTTAAAATTGAACCAAACTAAAATTTTTAAGAAAACCAAATTATTTGAACCGAGCAAATCAAAATTTATATATCTATAAATTGAACTGAACTGAATATATAAAAATTTGATTTGGTTTAGTTTGATGATTAAATTACGTATATTTCAAATCTTGTTTGATTTAAACTGGTTTGATTTATTAATAATTTTTATTTTTCAATTTTTAATATAAAAAATTGAATCGAAAATCAAAAATCAAAATTTTTTAAAATTAAAACCAAACTGAGCCGATTTTATCAAAGGATCAAACTAAACCATTTTTCGATTCGGTTCGATTTTTGCTCACCCCTATTAACCTCTCTAATATTTCGGCACTCATAGAATTTTTTTCAATCTTACAACATGTTAATACAAGCTGAGCAATTTGCACATAAAAAATAAATTAATTAATTGACATATTGTTTACAAAATAATCTATTCATATTTTATATTTTTATTATATTTTATCAAAGACATATGGATAAAATTGAGCAATATAATAAGTTCAGCTTGTATTACAATATAATAAAATTGAGCAATTATAATATGTTACAATTGAGTGTAACTAATATGAAATTTTATCAATTAATTAAAAGTGAACAATTATAATGGAACTTATAATTAATTGGCTTGGTTATGCCAAATAGCCATATTGCTCAATTATAATTTCAATCTTATCCATATAAGTTCAGCTTACAATATATATTATCGATTATAATTATAAGTTCCAATATGCAAAAAATCCAAGGACTGAACCATTTTTCGATTTGGTTCGATTTTTGCTCACCCCTACTAACCTCTCTAAAAATATTTTGAATTTTTTTAAACACATATATATGTCAATTAATTATAAGTTCCATTATAATTATAAGCTGCATTATGCCAAATAGCCCTATTGCTCAATTAGATATATATTGTAAGTTCCACTTATAATTAATTATAATTTCCATTATAATTGATCAGGTACTACAACTTATTATTGCTCAATTTTAATTGATAAACTGAACCATTGACATACTATATAATGGAACTTATTATAAAGTATTAATTAAAATTGAGCAATATATTATCAAAGACATATGAAATTTTATCAAAGGCATATGGATAAAATTGAGCAATTTTAAAAGTTTGGGGGCCATGGCCCTTTAGATACTATGTAGTTCTGCCTTTGATTTCAATTGTAAATGAATTGTTATTCTTTTTTATTTTGAATCAGAAATGTTCATATAAATTTACGATTATATTTTTTTTATCAATTTTGATAGATTTAAAATTATAAAATTTGACATGTTATATAATATTAAATATGAGTTATCATTTCATTTTTATTAGTGGGACATAAGTATATTACATAATGTTATATCATTTTTATCATATATAAAATTAAACATGAGTTGTCATATCATTTTTACCAGTCATGCTAGAAGCATGTTCAATGAAGCCATGTCATTTTTTTCACATTATATAAAATTAAACAAGAGTTGTTATTTCATTATTATTTTGTTATTGTAAGCTTCTAAAAATAAAATTTTCATTTTGGTCAATTTAAATAAAATTGAATATGAGTTGTCATTTCATATTATAGTAATTTAATATCATAATTTTTATTATAAATACTACATTCTATTTCACAAATGCATGTCTCGCTTCATGAGTGGAAATAAAAGAGAGAATTTAGCTTTTGCCTCGCTTTAATGATGATTATGAAAATGAACAAAATTTTTTATCATATAAAATATTATGTTGGTTTACTACAAGAGTTGAGCTTTTAGGTCAAAGAGGCTGAAGAATTAGTTGCAGATTTGCAACAATTGTGTGTTTTAATTGTTCATTGACAATGACTTCAAATGATTATAAGAAATATTGCAACTTATGAGCAAGAAATACAATGAATTTGTAAGGAGAATAATAAATTATTAGTTTGTACATGTAGGTATTGTATGTTAAAACTTACGAAAGATCAAGCATTTTCTCTTACTCAAGAGTTAACTTCAATGGAAGTTATGTCAATGCTTGCGTATGCATCAAATGATGCAATGTCTGATGAAGAGACATAGTTATTGTACTATTATGTTATGTTATGCAAAATAAACATATTTATGGTTACTACATATAATTTAGCTTCTTTGAACACATAAAGTATATTACATTCCATATTTCATTTTGGTTATCAATATTTAAGGATATTATTAGTCTTCATCATATATATCAATGTCATATATACAATCTGGCTTATTTGCCATTCTTCTAAATATATGTGATTGAACTAGATCTCCATCTTCTTCAAATTCTTTAGCCCTAAGCAAAAAATTAAAAAAAAAAAGCCCTATTTAATCATATTTTAATATGATTATTATCTTCCCTTATTTAATATAATGCCATACAAAAATGTTTAGTATTATCAATAAGCATGTCTTTTGCTTTTGCACAAGGCACTGATATTGAGAACTCAATTGCCTCCTCATGCAACACTAATGATTGTTGCAAATGAAAATACCACTCATACATCAATTTTGTATGGACAAGATCTGAACTATGTTCACGAGGATCTAATGGATACATAAACTCATTGTCTAGTACCCATTGATGTCTCATTGCTTGAAATAAGTCTTTAGGTGTGTAATATGATGCCATTTAGAATGTGAATGACCTAGAAGGAAAATTTACAATGCTTTATTACATTATTTAATACTAAAGATTGCATTATTAATTAACAACATCGAGGTAAAAAAAAAAAAAGATATTTAACAAAGTCACTATTTTGACTATCACTAAAATATGATATATCATCATCATTAGGCATTGTTGGATATGAGGCACACTGATTATCATTACTTGAAGAATTTAATTTGTGATTATCATGGAGGTGTTTTAATTGAACTTGTATTTATGAATTTCCTTTAGCAATTGTGACTTAACTTTATCAATATTCTCAAAAGTAATTTGAAGGAGTTCTACTAATCGTGCTTTTGGAATTGACAAATCATGATACCTACAGTATGCATCCATCTCATTTCATATTCCCCATAAAACATCCCCATTTAGGTTTTGAAGACACATTTACTCATTCAAATTCTTTTGTATTACTGGTATGATGAATAATGAATATATGATTAGCATGCCTTATATGTAGGCATGAATAGTTTGGGATGTTCATAAATTTTCATTTTTGGCCATACATTAGGATTTATATATTTATTGACTTCACAAACTTCTAATGCGCTTCTTCATTTTCTTAATGTTGTTAGGACAAATTCAGAGTCCCTTTTTTATACAGTCATAAGCTTGGAAGGGTGCATTTTAATTGTCAATTAAGAAATAATACAATAACAAAAGTTATTTATGACAAGTAATATAATATTTATAACATTAATAAAACATATAAGTCATAATATTAATTAAACATTCAACAATACATGTTATACCAAACATAACACCTTTATGAGTTTTATAACCACTCATCAACGTCTCCCAATAATACATGTCTTTTTATTATGTCCTTACTTGTTACAATGACTGTAGGTGATATTGTGTGTCCCCTTTTTCAAGTCCATCTCATTTTAAATGCATGTTGACTTGGATCATCCTTTTGGTCTTAACAAAATAAGATTTGGCACTACAGTTGCTTGGTCTACAATGGGCCAGTAATCAGGATGACCAATAGGCTCAAAACTTATGTTATAACATTTCACAACATGGTCTAATCTATAGCATCAATTAACAAATTGATGAAAGTCAACACCTACACTTTTGCAAGCAACATCTTTATTTGTTAAAACATTCCATATGTACAGTTACCATCATAAGTCTAACGACTTAGTTATTGCATCATTTTCCTTTAGTATGATTGTATCTAGTTATTATTTGGAAAACTAATTTTTCCTTATGAAATTTAGTAATAAAGTAGTGCATCACTTTACGCTTATGTTCCCTCAATAATTTTGTAATGATTTTACCATGTCATCCCATCAGCCACTTTGTTTGACATTTCATCACAATTATTATTAAAGAATTTCACCAATTTGTAAAAGGTGTGTTTCACAAGTGTTGCAATAGGCATGCCTCGAATACATTTTAAAGCACCATTTATGGATTTTGCCACATTTTTTATCATGGAACTATAAGGGTTACCATTGTCATATCCACGAGTCCATTTGGCAACATTTGTGCTATTTACCTACTTATATGTTTCAATATCAACATCTCCAATTGCTTTCATATCCTTTCTAAACTTTTGTTATTGATTTTGATATCCTAATAAAACAAAAGATATAATTGCATATTAAACACAGTAAGTTATCCATCATGGAAGGTAGAAAAAATTTACAATTTTGAGAATGTACCTGCTTTTAATAATTCATCCTTTAGCTTTGAATTCTTGAAATGAATGTTAAAATTCAAAATTATAAGTCAGACAAAATCAATGATATGCCCATGGAGGTTAACACCACTCCTATTTCATTATTATTACATACTTCCATGGCGATTATAGATGATACATAACTCTTTTTGCTTTGTCACAAAGTGTTGAATCATATTTAGGAACCAACTCTAGTTATCTTTGCTTTCACTATCAACAATAGCAACTGCAATTGCAAAAATTTTATTTTCTCCATCTAATGTGAAAGCTATCAACATTGTACCCTTGTATTTACTGTACAAGAAAGTACCATCAATATGAAGCACTTGTCTACAGTATTTGATGCCCTTAATACATGGTTTGAAGGCCTAAAATAATTTTTAAACTTTTTGGGTGAGGGTTTATTCTTCTACCATTGTCAATCATAAGTTCATCATCTTCAAGCATATAAAGTGAACCAGGATTCATTTTTTTATAACAACCATCAATTGAGGCAATTCAGAATATGATTCATCCCAATCATAATACAACCTACAAATCACCTTTTTTTTTTTACCTGCCAAACTTTAGCATAAGAAGGCATATAACCATATGTCTCCTGCATTTTTATTTTTAAAGCAATAATTTTAATTATTGCATCATCTTTGATCATGCCCTCAATGCAGTGACTAATAATAGCAGCATCCATTTGGTGATGTTCATTATATGTGACATGGTAAGTACACGTATGTGGACCATTATACCTAATTATCTCCCACATATTTGCATTTTATTTTTGTGTTACATAAAGTCTCCAATTGCAACCATTTGATTGATAAGTGCATATAACTGCCATAGTATACTTCTTTATCTCTTCAACGCGAAATTCATAGTGATTGTGCAAAGAGTACTCTATAATAGCTGATTGTACACTTTCTCACGAACTAAATAACATCCTTTTATTGAATTCTTTTGAAAGGTCCCAAATTTGAAAAGGAATTTCATTGTGGAACATATTAACATAGTTAGCTTCCATATTGATTTGAGTATAATGACTACTTCTAACGATATCTGGCATCAATGCATTAGAAGGGCAACACTATAGTTAGTGATAACACCTTTTATATTGTCATCATCTGAAGTTGAGCTTACATCATAATTTTATGATCCCTCATACCATTTTGCATTTTTATATTCATCATCTTCATCAATATCATAAATCTCATTCTCCTCATCATCAATCTCATAATTCCCATTATCATCATCATCAAACTTATTATTATTAATATCATCACCTTCCCCATCTCCCTCAACAACCCTTTATGCATCCCAATAAATAATTTTAGTATTCTAAGTTTCATGTTGATGTGTCTCACATTCATTAGGCTCAACATCATCCATCATATCTCCCTCCCACTCCTTATCCCTATATACTTACCCTTCATCCCTTATATCCTCCATCTTATCACCACCACCATTATATCCTTTTATATTTTCACTCTCATTTCGACCTTCATTCATTACATCCTTCTATACTTTCACTCTTATTTTGACCCTCATTCATTACATCCTTATAGACTTTCACTTTTATTTTGACCCTCATTCATTACATCCTTATATACTTTCACTCTTATTTTGACCCTCATTCACATCATCTGATATGACCTCTACATATAGCTTTATAGTTGAGAAAAAAAAAGGTCATCAAACATAACATTAACAACACTATCATTCCAAATTTTCATTAACCTAAATTTTCACTAATTTCTCTACCTAAATTTCCACCAATTTCTCCTACTCAAAAATGGATATTTATAACTCACTTTCGAAATAATTTGATTGTCATTTACTCTCATGGCAATTCTGATATACTGAATAATTTCGTCAATATTCTCCATCCCAATAAACATATATAAACATATTTCATTTGCCATTCTTGTGTCCTATATTCAAATACAATATTTAATTTGATTTCCCATCATAATAAACATTAGCAATATAAATATTTTATTAATTTTAAGCATTCTAATAAATATATTTAATTTTACATGATAGCATTTTCTTTTCATGTTATTTTATTATTACATTCTATAAATTCTTTTCCAATATTTTAAAAATATTAAGCATTATTAATATTTTAAAATGGTTATTTTAATTTATAAATTCTAATGATAATACTTTAGCAACACTATTATTCTTTATAGTATTCCATCACAATATCTATCTAATTTTATTTTATTACGTATTAATATTGTTAAGTATTCAATTAATTATATTCAATTTTATATTGTAATATTTTCTTCATTTTTAAATATCATGCACAATATATATATATATATATATATATATATATATATTTATTTATTTATCCAAGTTTTCACAAAATTTTTAAAATGATAACACTACTTTATATCCTAATATGATCATAGATGTTATGATATTCAATAATATTATTTATCAAAATTCATTTTTTTCTTTTCATATTTGTTGTATCAATTTATAAATTTTTAATTTTTTTAAAATATCACACACACACACACATATATATGTTATTCTAATTAATTTAATTTTAAAATTATAACACTCTTTTATATGTTTTTACAAATAAAATTATTCACTCTATTAAAAAATTATAGCACTAATTTTTAATTTATAAAATCTAAATAATACTTTAACAACACCATTGTTTTTATTGATATTCAATCATAATATCTATCCAAATTTATTTTAATGAATATTAATATTTTTAAGCACTCAAGTAAATATATTTATTTTTAAATTATTCTATTTACTTTAGTTTTAAAATATAACACATAAAACATATAATTTCCATTATATTTTTAAAATCATGCATAATATATATAATTTTTAGCATCCTAGAAACTACAATAAATTTTAAATTATAGTATTTTCTTTCATATTGTTTTATTATAGCAATTTATAAAATTGTCTTAAACGTTTAAATATCATAGACAATATAAATAAAAATTTTGTTCTAATTTTCAATAAATTTTATGATTATAATGCATGTTATTATTTTACTTATTTTCACTATAATTATCATTATTATTTTTATTACATTTAAATTCATGGTACTATTTTCACTAATTCATCATTTAAATTTTTTGTTATTAATCATTTTTTAATAAATAAAATTATTTTCTTCATCAATATGAGTTTTTTTTTTATATAAATAGATTGCTATAGAAATTAAAATTGGTTCAATAAGTTACTGCAATTGAAATGAAAATTGTTTTAATTTCTCTAAACATGAATATTTGTGCTAGTAAATAATTTTTTCAATTAATTTTAGTTAATAAAATTAGTGAACATTACTGTTATCTAATTCACAACGTACACCATTTCTAGCATAAAAATTCATTATCAATTCATAACAAAAATTTAATTTCCATAAAAAATTATACTGATACTTTTTCTAATTAAAATTCATACAATTTAAATAAAATTCCTAACTTTTTTTTGCTTAATCTACATATATAATTTATTATATTTTTTTACCTTCTCTTTTGTCTACAAATCAATACACAATAATTTACCATAAATTCAAATCAATCTTATATATAATATTTTTCTTTTATATTGAATTTCAATAAATTATACTCACTAATGCATACCTTTTATATTTTATATTCTTGTAATCACAAATTGAAGCTCTATACTTACAAATTATCTGAAAATGTAACAACAAAATTATAGTTAATTTTCATTTTTCACTATAATAAAAAATAAAAATCTATTATATAATTTACATATTTACCTTATAATTTGTTTCAACTCTTTTCTAATAATATAAAATAACACAAAATAAATATAGATATTATAATGGTAGTAACAGAAGAAGAAAAAGAAGAATTTTTCAAGAAAGAAATTGGATACAGAAGAAGGAGAAGAAGAAAGAAATGAAGAAGGAGAAGATAGAGAAGAAAAATAAAATGGGCAGATGAGATATTTGAATAAATTAGAGACATTTACGTCTCCTTCTTATTTTTGCTAAGCTAGTGGTTCTTGTGTGTGGCAGTGAGACATCAGCTCACTGCCACACACAAAGCTACATACAACTTTTAATTTTTTTTTTTAAAAATATGATCCATTGGTCTGATCAATGAATCAATTAAAAAATTTTTTAAACCCGTGTGAAACTATGACTAGCGATCCAGGTTTAGGACAAATTTTTTGCCTAGTTCGCTAGTTGTACTTAGGGACAAACATAAAAAACCCTAAAACCATAAATATTTTTCATCTCAACCCAAAACCATAAATATTTTTTTTGTTAAGAACCCAATTTTATAAAAAAAAACTCCATTATTCTATCTTTGGCTTAATTGTTAAGGATATTAAGGAGTTATTTTATTGGGACAATTTTTCTGTCGATTTTGTTAAAAGGCTAGACAGTGGTGCTACAAATGCTCTTACTAAGGAAGCCCATTATTTTGCTAGCCCTTGTTCTTGGTAGGTTGCTCCATTATTTTTAGATGCTACCCTTGCCTTGGATGCTTCTGATGATAGATATGAATTTCCTTCTTGGTTTCAAAAAAAAAAAAAAAAACTAAACCTTTGAATTCAAAGCAACCTGCTACATGTTATTATAAATAAACATATCTTAGATAATAAAATCCGAATACTCTATTTTTAGTTCAATAATTGAAATTATCCAAAAAGGAGGATTCATATTCACATACTTACAAGAAGGATAAACTACTAAAAACTCTTTAGATTTTATCATAATATACTGCTTTGTCACTTAGATTTTAATAACATTATATAATTAATGTATTTTGACATTATTAAATTTGAACTCATTATATCTATTTTTCTATTAAATCCAAATTATAAGATAGAGTTTTCCTTCAATCACACTACTCACTAATAATCCCTCATCTTTATCCTCTCTCATCTCCTTTATATGACCACCAGACACTGGCTAACAATCCATTTGTAATATCACACACCATAGGTAGGAATCGTAACAAGTAAAAGAAAAAAATTGCATCAAGCTCTTACTGCCCGGAAAATTTGGGGTCTAATTTGAAAACTTATAACATAACTCCAAATAGCAATAAGAAAATTTGAAAATTGGATTACTAGATCCCATGGATCCACCGTCCCTATTATTTACACTTGAAAAGAAATATACTACTTAATAACATAGCAATTAACCTATATGAAGAAAATGAAAAGAATATTGAAGAGAACAAGAGCCCTCACATGCATTAAACAAAATATTAAATGCCGCAAAAATGATAGAAATATTAAATAAAAATGCAATAAGTGCATAGATCTATAAAATTTAAAAAGGTTTATTATTCAAAATGAACTATATACAGTTGCACCTAATATATTCTAGTGCTAGATTTCTCATGATGTAATGAAGTCTCTAGTAAGTCTATGCATTAACATCACTTATGATCGCTCCAGCATCCAAGGGTAGCTTAACTATCCCACTATTAAACATGTCATATCTACCAAAGACTTTGCCCCTAACCTAACTCTTCACCATCTTGCTACCTTATAGTCCTCCTAATCCTCTTGCTCTCCCCTTTTTTGGCTATCTCTGGTTAGTCATGGCTTGGATTGCATTAAAAGTGAAAACCCTACTCAAATTTGTCTTTTTTTTTTTGCCTATTCTGATGAGAATAGAAGATCAATGGGCAGCTTTAATGGTTTTGTAAAGGCAAACAATCATGCTCAACGTTATTGATTTTTTTACCTATTTCGATAAGAAAAAGAGATTAAATGTCAGATTTGACGATTTTACAAAGGTGAAGTTCTAAGTAAAATAGGAATAACAAAGATTGTGATTTGGATTTGAATTGATTTTGTGAGAAGAGAAGGCTTGACATGGTAGATTTCTAATTTGCTTTTTTTCCTAAACCATCATTTTTGAGTGAGAAATAGAAGTAAGAGAAGAGTTACAGTATATAAGAGGGTAATTTTAAAATTATTAAAATTAATTTTTTATTTTTCTTAAAGATATTAACTATTCATAGAAGAATAAAATTGTCTAATGGTACCAAAAATATAAAGATTGTAGGAGTATATTTTTAAAAACTGAGGGACAAAATAGTTTATTATGATCAAGTCCAGTGGATTTTTATCATTTTACCCATACATGAAAATCTCTTTTTGATCGACAAATATAAAAGGATCTCTATCCTCTAAATGCATGGTAGTTTTATTAATATTAGGAAATTCAAATATAGTTTTATAAATTTTATAATTTATTAAAACAATTCTCAATATCTAGCTACTAAATAAAGGGCAAATACTTGGATTCTTTTCCCTCTTTTTTTTTTTTTTTTTCTCCTGGTAACTAAATTTATATATACCTACCTTATGTTATAAAAATTAAAGCATCTATATAAGTATTTGCGATAAAAAAAATGAGAACTTCCAATGACTTTCTTTTAGTAACTCTTGTGTTTTAATGCACTTGTAGCTCAATAACATTTGCATAAGAAGATAAACCTTATTTACTTTCAAGCACCTTATGCATAACTATAGACTCAAATGCTTTACCAAACGATTTCTTACCTCTAAAAGTGCAATGCAAATACCACATATCCAATGTTAGATTTCATGTTTTTAAAGATACAAATGATTCCTAAGTTTTCCTTAACAATGTTCCCTATAGATAAAGTTGGGTTATGATTATGCATCTTCAATTTGAAGAAAAAAGGAAGGTGAAGACATTTTCAATTATAGACACATATTCAATAAAGCCCTATCATCAGTATTGTTACACTACTTGAATAAATTAGATAGTGGAATCTAATGGATTATATTTTGGTTGCGATCGTAAATTACTTCATAAGGTTTATGAATGGTGAATAAATCAATTAGATATCTTGCACACCAAATAATATAAATTTTAATTAGACAATCCTGTGCATTAGTCATATTTCAAGCCTAATACAATAATGTGACAATGTAGATTCATGGCTATCAAACACTAATTGAACTAGGAAGAGTAGCCTAATTAATAACTTGCTTAAACTACATGATCAATATCAATGGTTAATTATTGAATACACAAACTAAATATAAAGTACACTTTTAAATATATTTGAGGAAAAAATGATTTGCTCTTTATAAAGATATACTCAACAATAATTTGCTCCTTAGAGAAATGGGCAAGTAAGCAACATTTTATTAGTGTACTCTTAAAAAAAGACCTTTATTTGTGACACCATCTGCTTATAACAAAACGGGTCATCTTTCTTTTTATGCTTGCTTGTTGACTAAAACTTCCAAAATAATATTGTTTGATATAAAATTTTTTTTATGAGAATGATTAATATTAGAATACTCAATCATAAAATTTTCATTAGCTATTTATTTTGAGATTAAATTAAACTTGAAGGACATAAATATTAAATTAGATAGAGAATGATTAATATTAGAATACTCAATCATACAATTTTCATTAGCTATTTATTTTGAGATTAAATTAAACTTGAAGGACATAAATATTAAATTAGATAGGCTATTTGTGGCTTATTAGTGGTGAATCTCTAGAGTGGTGGGAATAGACTTAATATTTGGGAAAATTCTTTATATATATATAT
>CATIWR010237868.1:0-14051 GCA_949677035.1 Omphalea diandra | reverse complement strand
CATTTTCAAATATAAAAAATAATTTTGAACATTTTCAAATATAAAAAATAATTTTGGAATTTTATTCGTGTTATATTATATTTATCATTATATAAATTTTTATGTCATATAAAATCAATTAAATTTTAATTATTATTTTTTTTTATCATTATCCAATACAATTATATATTCAACTATTTTATTTACTAAACGGTAAAATTGTAAATATATTAAATATTATTTTCCTTTCCTTCCATAATTATTTATCCAATCAAAAGAAAATAAATTTTATTTTCCTTCCCCTCCTATTTATCCAATCACAAGAAAAAAAAATAAGGAGAAAAAATAAAATTTATTTTCCTTCCTTATTTTCTTTCATCCCTATTGAATTTTGCCAATCACAAGCTTAATTTACTTGCGTGGAGGGATACTAACAAGAGATTAAGTGTTGCCTCCAAAAAGTAAGCAAGTCCCATCCCCCGCTCCCAATCACTATCATATTATTATATTATTATAATAAGTGGGCCAATAGATGTTTGCTTCAATTACTTGTCATCAACAACTAATTTTTCTGATAAAAAAAAAAAAACTAATTTTAGGCAACAAACACACTTTTGCTTTTGGGAAAAAGGCTCAATTTAGCCTCTAATGTTTTATCATAAATACAGATTGGTCCTCTATGTATTTTTTTTGTTCATATAACAAAAAATCTCGTTAAATCAAGTTTTTAATCTTATGTTCAAACGAAGCTAAAAAAAGGGATACAAACCTCTGTTAAAAACAACTGATTCAGCAATTTAAGTAGAACCCTTTAATTTCATAAGGTAATTTTTTACAACAATAACTAATTTATTTCATCTCAAAATTATTTTCATCTCTTTTCTTACACATAATGAATACAAATATTTCTTAAAACACACGTCATTATAGAAGATAAAAATTAATATTGAACATCAAGTAAAAATTCATTGTTGAGTTATCTGCCTCTAAATTATTAATATTTATGTATTCCCACAATCATTTGAACACCTCTGATTAAAGCATCTCTTTCATATCCAGGCTAAAAAAATTTGCAAGCCCACAATCAAACACAAAGAAATAACTATATTTTGTGGCTTTAAGTGGAATGATATGTTTGGCCAACAACTTGTTTTTTGAACATAACAAAATAATCAATCTAAAAAATCAAATGTAAACCGTAAGTGACAACAGTTTCGGTAAACCGTAAGGTAGTCATTTTGGTGAGAGATTGTTGGTGGTGGTGGTGGTGATGATGGTGACAATGGTTGTAGTAGCAGCGATGATTGAAGGTACGAATTGTTGAATTTGAGTGCGAATCGGTATGGAGAGGGATTAGATTCTTGTAAATTAGGGTTGAATGAAATTAGTGTTTGAAAATATGATGATTGAAGAAACAATTCTTCATCTCCCTTCTATTTATCTTTTTTTTTTTGTTGTTATTTCACTATTCTCTCTTTAGATGATAAGTTCACGTGACTTTGGTTAGCAATAATACAATTGATGGTAATGGAAGAATAATGTAAATTGTAGGGTTCCATTTGAAAAAGAAGTTAAAATTTTGATTTAACGAAATTTTATGCATATATGAAAAAAAAAAAAAACATAAAGAGCCGATTTGTACCTATAATAAAACATTATTGTTTTCTAGATTTGGGAGTAGCCTGTGAGGCGACACCTCCTCCATTTTTTTTTCATTTTTCATGCTTTTTTCCTTTTATTTCTTAATCTATTCTCTTAGTTTTTTTTTTCCTTGCATTACTTTATGCTAGTTAAGATTAACTGTTTCTGACTTTATATTTTATTACTTAATATAATGAACTTTAAAAAAAAAAAAGTAAACCATCTTAAATTTTATCCTAGTGAAGATAATGTATATACGTGTAGATACACATGCGTATATCATACATACACATAATATTATTTAATTATATCATACATACACATAATATTATTTAATTATTTATTAATTTTAAATATTTTAATTATAGTTGTGTATTGTACATTAATTTTTTAATAATTTAAATTTGATAAAAAATATATTCAGTGATTTTTAAATTTATTTTGATATATGAATTTCTCTTATATTTTAAATAAAATCTATCATATACATTTTTATTTAAGTTTTGAAACCTGTTACACCAATAAATCTTTAAATTACCAAAAAGTTGACTTGTGTATTTACAAATTATCATATAATTTATGAGGTGATATATATATAACAATGAATTTTAATTATTTTCATCTCGTTTTATTTCTTCCTCCCTCACTAGATCAATATGAACATTAAGAGAATTATATATGAACTGAGGCAAATTCTTGAATAAAAATTTCAACTTAAATCGCTATAGTAAGCTTAAATACTGGTGTACTATTATTTAAAAACAATATAAAGTATGAGAAAATTAAAGTAAATTTGAAGGGAGCAACAGATTTTTCATGTAATTTACAAAAAATAAAACCATGATGCACTTAATATAAACATCTTCCACTTATAAAAGAGAATAAAAGTTAAACCTATAAGCATATGTTAATTATGAGGGAACACATATATATTTTTAATACCAGATGAAAATTTAAAATAAATATATAAAAAATTAATAATTTTTTTTAAAAATGCTGCCAGCCCTCTCCCTAAAATCGTCCCTGCTTGCAACTTTAGCAAACACTTTGTATTTGGATTAGGTTTATTAATTAAATTTGGCCAATATGAAGGGAAGCAAAGACTTTGCAAATTTTGAATAGATGTCATCCATCTTCTTATTACCAACGAATCAAAATTGTATTTGTATACAATATAGCATCTTCTAACTAGAATCTCCAAATGCGATCTTATGGTCGGATATTTTAAACAAAAATAAAAAATCAATTATTATTATTATTATCATATATTTTCGATCATCTTCTTGTATAATATATCTATATATAAAATTTGAGCACATATTTAGAAACTTCAGATTAACTCATACATTATCATTATTATTCTACTCATAACTACTAATATCTAAAGTATAATAATATAGTATTATTATACTTTATTATTCATTTCATATATAATTATTATTATGAATAAAGTATATTATCCATATATTTTGTCACATATTCATATACTCATATATTATATTTATTTATTTATAATTACTATTATGAATTAAATATATCATATTCATGTATGAATAAATGTAATAAAGTATTTTTCTATGAGTTATAGCTTTTCTAGATGTGTTTTTTAATAACTCATGCTCCAATAGAGGTGTAATAAAGTTAAAATGTATTAAAACTTGATTGAGCTTTATTTTTTTTTAAGTTTGAATTTGATTAAATAGAATGTTCAAGGTAATTATATTTAATTTTGCTTGACTTCAAATATTTATATGAAAAATTTTGATGATTTCAAATTCAAATCAGCTTAAACTTTGAAATTGAGGTTGGCATAATATATATATATATATATATAAGTAATAAAAATAGATATATCAAAATATGAAAAATAAAATGATAAAATTATTAAAGTTTTGACTAGATTCCTAAGCTTCTTGATTTGAGTGTTTTAATACATAATTTGGCTTACCGCACAATTTAAAAAAAAAAAGTTATTCTTTCTCTTTTAACCTCTCTAATTGGTTTTTTTTTTTTTTTTTGTCTTATTCAGCCATTATTGGTTTTTTGTAGGCATGTAATGTTCCCTCTCTCTATCTCTTTTGTTTATTTTTTATATTGTTATTAAATTAATTAGATCTATATATCCATATCAATAAATTACATCGGATTTAAAATTTATAGATTTTAAATATTAAATTTATTATTATTTTGTTACCTTCTTATTTTTAATAAATTACTCAAATTTAGTTAAATTTATATATTTAGATATTGGTTATTTTGTTTTCGTATTTTTATAGGTACAAATTTAGCATTTGACGTATTTTTGTTTTATGTTTGTTAGATCAAGTTATTTAATTTATCAAATATAAAATAAAAAATCATTTTACTCTAAAAAAAAAAATACAAGCTTGAGTGGCTAGAACTCAAACTAAACTCCATCAATAAATATGTGGTCGATTTGAAAAGTTAGCAAACTCTAAAGATTCCGCTACTACATTTGGAGTTTGTAACGATTTTGTGGAAAATTTGTCCAGCTCTTATTGGATTCGTTAGTGAATCAGGCCCGCTGGAGTAGTTCACCTGGCCCATTTATGGTAATTGAGCCAAACCTTAAACTGTATTTTGGGCCCTATGGGTTCTGTGTCGACAGAATCCAGCTCCAAATGAAAGTAGAGAAACAAACGTAACAAATTATACCTATAATGTTTTGTGGTTCAAAAATCTAAAGTACATCTGACAATAAATGCATAAAAGTTTATTTCTTCTGTAATTGTTGATTTATTTCTTTTTTTAACAAATTTCCCTTTTTTATTTAAAATATTACTAATTTATTTATTTTTTTAACAAACTTTCTTTTTTTTTATTTTAAATACACATATTTGTACTTTTATAGATCTTTTTTTATTACATTGATATTATTATTATTATTATTATTATTATTACTATTATTATTTCGTATGTTTACAAAAAAAACTTATTTTTTTTTAAAGTTATAGATTGTAAGTTTATCAATTTTAATATTACAAAGAAAATTAAAAATATCAAAATATTTTACAATAAAAAATGAACCTACAGCTTATAAAAAACAAACCTCCAATTTATAGCATATGAACCTACAATTTATAAAAAATGAATATATAATTCACAAAAAATGAATCTACAGTTTACAAAAAAATGAATATATGATTTACTGATAATGAATGTATAATTTTATACTAAAATGAACATACAATTTACAAAAAATGAATTTACAATTTATTAATAATGAATCCACAGTTTATATCAAAATAACTATATAATTTACAAAAAATAAATTTACATATTACAAAAATGAATTTATAGTTTATTGATAATAAATCTAAAGTTTATACTAAAATAAATTTACAGTTTACAAAAAATGAACTTGCAGTTTACAAAAATAAATCTATAGTTTTAAAAAAATGAATCTATAATTTATATTAAATGAATCTACAATTCATCAAAAATGAACTTGTATATTTAAAGCAATTAACTAATATCATGTAATAAATGAATCACAACAAAACATAAAATCTATTTAATAATATTAAATATAAATTATATTAATATAATAAATTAAATAATATATCATATTTCTATACAATTATATATAAAGACATAAATTGTATAATTATAATAATATAATATAATTAAATAATATAAAATAATTATATATCAATTTAATTATATATTATATTAATATAATTATATATTATTTATAAAATTATAATATATAAAAATCTCATTTATAAAAAATAAAAAATAAAGATAAAAAGTTGTATGTAGAGTCAAATGTGTGAGGACTATATTCTTTTATTTTTTTAATTTTTACAAGTGTCAAGGACGCTTGAGATATGGACAAGGCTCATGAATTATGATGTAACAGCCTAACAAACGGGGTGGGTCGATTAATTTCTTCCAGAACAAAGAGCGGTTCGGGCGAACCGTCGAAGGAAATCAGTTGACCGAGTCCATCACACGTCTATTTTTGTTTTGAAGTCTCCATCACCCTGCTGGATGGAAGACACTTGTTCATAGTACATCGTGGTCCAGCTGTCGATCGATGGAAACCAAGGACCCACGATCTTTCCTGCGTGACAAAAGTCGCCTCGCTTTTTGCCCAAATTTACCAAAAACTAATTCGTTTTCCTCTTTGCCTTCTTTAATAAGGCTGCCTTTCATTTGACCATGGACTTTTACAACACAAACATCAAAAACCGTGTCCCCCCGTATTCAAAGTTTCAAACCGTTCGTTTTGTCTTCCGCGATAAGATTCAAATAACTTTAAATAAACGTATGTAGGCCAGGGCTGAGGAGACAGTCAAATAGATTAAAATATAAATTTATGATAAATTAATAAAACTGTTAAAACTGTTTTCTTCAAACAAAAAAACAAATTCGAATTTGCATAGATTAATGTTAATTATTTTTGTATAATTTCCTTAAAAATTTTTAAATATTTTTTAAGTTTATTTAAAATAATTTATAAGTTATCTAAATGAATTTATACATTTAGTATAAGTTAAATATTATATGTTTATATATATATATACCTTGTGAATTAAGTTTTATGAATCATCAAATAAATAATAATATAAATTAGTAAAATATTATAATTTAAAATAAATCACACAAGTAAACTGAATTCATATTCAAATTTCTTTTTAAATTAAATTAAGTATTTGAATTATATTTGATTAAACTATAATTCATGTATCAACCAATGCATGTGTTATAACTTTTTTAATAAACAACTAACTTCAATACATCAACCTTTTTGTGAATTTAATTATAATGTTAAAATTTAATTCAAAATTATGATGACAAAAAAGAATGTTTTCTCATCATTTCGAATTGGTTAAAAAAAAAAAAATTTATTTCAGTAGACACAACATTTATTCCGGTACCACATTAGAAAGAAATGGTAGTATTAAGTAAAAAATTAGGTAAAAAAACTGTAATTGAAGGAGCAGATTAAATGTACTAAAACGAAAGCTGATGATCTGACGATTGACTGAAAAATCTACAAAAGTTTAGGACGGTCTATCGGAATCATAGCCCAAGAATGGCATTTCTGTGATTTTAGGAAATAGAAGGCGCAATAGTTACGAGCCCGGATAATTATCTCACCGGCAGAATCGCATCCACGTCAGACAACCAGTCCGCACAACCGAGGTTTGGTTTAGGGTCCTCTTACTGCCAACGCGCTCTAATCCTCGCGACAAACTACATCCCCGCTAAAATCAATTTCATGGCAAAACTTTAATTAACAAAATAATTTCAAATCAATGGAAAAAAAGATAATAACATTCAAATTTTCAGATATGTTTATTTTAACTTTGCTGATATTATAACCACCTAACTAATTGATGATATATTTTATTATTTTAATACATAGAATTAATTGATAAAATTGTGGTGTTTAAATTCTTTTGGAAGTATTGAATAAAAAATATCAAAATTTGAATTGTAATATCTATTTTTATATAAGTTTATATCCTAAAAATTAAACACTAAAATAGTTTTTTAAATATTTGAACCTTAGAAAAACATATATATCATCTATATTCTAATGGTAAATTTATATTAAAAATGTGATTATATTGACAAAAATAATTTTTATTTAGAATAGAGCTAAATTTCTAAAAAATAACATCAGTAATAATTAATATCTAATGATAGTTTTAAAATATTAATTTTATATTTTCAAAAAAATTAAAGATTTAAACTCAAATGATAAGTGAGAATAAATTAATTTAATTGTAAAGATTCAATGATACTCTTAAAAAATATTAATTTCAATTTTTTAAAGAATAATACTCAAAAAATTAAGAATTTAATCCCAAATTATAAATGAGATTACTCTTACATATACTTTCAATGTAACATCTTATTAAAATTATCAATTTTTATCAATATTAATACAATGAATATGTTATAAATATGTGTATGAATAAATATATCAATATCATATAATGTCATCATCATGTATCAAGCATAATTATAGAGTTATCAGTCAAATTATTTTTATTTACTTGATTCAATTTCTTGTAGAATATTTTATATTTAAAATGTAGTTTTAAAAAATTCATAAATAAAAAATTATAGATCATGAGTACTTAAGAAAACTGTGATCCAAAATTTAAATCTGTGTAACACACGCACTCCCTATTGAGAGTGGTTTAAATTCTTCAATTGCGTCATACGCCCATAAGAAAGCTATTTCCTTCCCTATAAAAACCCCCTACCCACATATCAATTCGAACTCACATTGCTTTCTTTTCTATCTTCTGCTATTTATTTATTTCTTTCCTCTCTAGAAGCTTCTCCTAAATTATTAAACTTTGCCCTAAATCTCAATCTCTTCGTTTTCCTCTACAAAGTTAATTAAAAGATGGGCGTCGCCGTCCTCAATCCTCCATATTTACTCCAAAATCATCTATCATCACGACAAGACTTAATATCTCCGGTGCCCCGGATGAAAAATCCGAGAAACCCCATCCCGAATAAGGCGAATCGGTCTCAACCCAACCGCAAAAAGCGGATCCCCAACGCCATCTCTCCTTCACGCGCCACCGTTACTTCTCCCCAGACCCCTACCAAGAATCTCGTCATGGGTCAAGTCAAAATCCTGAAACGCGGCGAGCAGCTCTCCAAAACGACGCCGGAGAAGCTATCCCAACCGGCTGAAGGTTTAGATCTGGGCTCGACTAACAGGCTTGGCCCAGATCCCCAGACGGTGTCGACTCAGATTCGACTCGCTGAGCCGAGCAAAGCTAATGGCTTTTATGCTGGATCGGCTTTTATTACTTCGCCGCCGCCAAGTTCGCTTCCTTTGCCTGCCTTTTTTATGAAGAGGACGAAGAACATTGACGCGACTAGTGATTTGCGTCGGATATTGGGCCTCAACTTATAGTTATTATTAGGCCGTGGATGGATAAGAAATGATGAAGTGGAAGTTTGAGTTTGTGGTTTGCGTTGTTTGCAACCGATCTTCTCTTATTTTTTCAAGGGGAAGATCTAGTTTGCTGACTCAACTACGCGATGGTGCGTTTATATGCTCGGTCGTTGTATTTGCTTTATTAGTGTTGTTAATATATAGCTTTGAACAGGGGGTTACGGTTAATTTATGATAGTTTTAGAGGAAGAATCTAAATCGGTTGTTTAGTTTTAAATTTTAGTTATGGGTTTGATTCGAGTCTAGTCATGTGATTAAGGTATTATAGATGAATTGTATCTTGAAATTATGGCTTGTGTCTTGTCTATTGTCTGTTTGCAGCTCTACTAGTTTTCTTAATGAAAAATGAATCTTTTCTTTATGTGGGTTCTTTATTTGTTGCCTCCTTCTTATCAGATGTGAATCTTGATGGTTGAATTTATGCCTTATGTAGCAATAGGAAAGTTGGGTCTTCTATTAGTAGATGAAAAGAATTTGCTTGCTGTTTAGACCTTCAAAAGCTAATTTTTTTGGTCTCGTAATTCATAGTTACTAATTGATTGACAATTCAGCCACTTATTGTTGCGTGTGTGATGCGAAGTTTATCAGATTTATGCTTAAGAAGTGAGAGTTAAGAAAGAGATTTTCCAGTACTGATGATGTTTTCTAACCTTCATAGTTCCTATATGATTTTATCGGCTGAAGTGTTTTGGATTATGATGTACATAGTGGGGATGTACAAAAGTAGTATTGTGTTTCAAGCTGGGTCTAATTTCTTCCTGTCCTCGGTGGAACCTGTGCTTACTAGTTACCCTTAAGCCTGTTTCCTCCTCTTTTTTTTTTTTAATAGATAAATTTCTATCCTTTCCTTCTACTTATCAATTGAATTATTTGCTGGTTCTTGTTGATGATGATGTTGAATGTTGATGTCACTCCATTAGAGGGGACATCTCAGATAATGGTGGTCTGTTGATTAGATGGGAGTATTCTTATTGAGATTCTTGTGTGGATAAGTGTACGATAACAGTGGTTTATTGTTCTTAGTTGAAGCATTATGCTTCAATTATGGCACGGGCAGGTTCTTGGTTTTCCCCTTCTGCTGTGCATTTCAATAGAATCCAATGTTTATCATCTTTATCCATTATTATTCAAGAGAGGATGCAATGATTATTGTCCTCTAAAAGTGAAAGTCGTTTGTTTGATCATTTAGAATCAGCTTAATAAGTAGATGGCAGCCTTGTTTATTTGTGTGGGCAGAGAAGCATAGAAATGAGAAATCTTTGTTTTGAGTTGGTTTTCGGTGGAAATGCAGAAGGTTTAGTGGCCACTCGTTGAGAAAATGGTATGGATTCACTGGAAATTTTCTCATCAACAATTCAATAGCATGATCGTTAGTTGTACTGGCTGAGAAAGGTAGCAACCAGTTTTGGTATAGGATATTTATTCCCTTCACTGGTTTGTTTGTTGAGGATAGCTGTGAGCCGCCTGGTCGTTATAACCAATTGTTTTGTGTTGAAAATTGGTCTGCAGGTTGAGAATTGAAACTAAGAGAAGCGCTTTCTGTCTCAGGTGGCGTGCCCAACCGAAGGTTACTTGATGAAAACTTTTCCCATGGATTCAATGGACTGCAGGACAGTAATGTGGGATTGAATTTTCTCTTATCCTTTTGGATTAAGGAAGCTCATGTTCTAGCATATGTAAGTTGGCCTGAAAAGAGGGCTTTTTTAATCTCTATGAAACGGTAACGAATATGATACTTTTCTAAAGTTAGGATTGTCTTGGTTGCCAAGCGGGGACTATGCTCAGATTCCATGGTTTGGTTTAGACTTGAGCCAATGTTGTCAATATCTTGTCTTGCCACCTTGCAAACTTTTTGGAAACCTACTAAAGTTTTTCTTTTTTGACAGACATGTTATAATTTGTTTCCAAAGTTAAAAAAGGTAGCTGTGATCATGGATTTGGATTCCCATCGGTGAGTGAAAAGCAAAGGCTTGCTTAATGCTTGATGAATCATAATGGATTCGCATTATGGCGGGCAAACTTCTGTAAAAGATGAAAAGATAAAGAGGTTAAAAGAGAGAATAAATAAATAAATAAAATGGTTTTTAATTTTTAGTTACAGGTTATTATCCGTTCTTGCACATAATTCTTGTATTAATATTGAGATAACATTTTTCTGCAATTCCAGCAGCAAGAGATTTTTATAATCTATGATGTGATATTCTTAAATAGAATATTTAAGATTGTAAATTCATTGATTTTGAAAAATCTAATATTTTGGAACTAATTGGTTTTGAAAAATCTACTGATTTTGAAACTAATTAGTTTTGGAAAATTCATTGATTTTGAAACTAATAAATGAAAGGAATTTTTTTATGGAGAATTTTATTTCCAATCCCTCATTCCCTCTTTACACTAATCATAAATTTTGATAAATTAGATTATTTATATACTATAAACAAATTATCTTTTTCACCCTTATTATTTATGTACAATCTATTTATACGTA
The DNA here is from genome assembly GCA_949677035.1 of Omphalea diandra. Lineage (NCBI taxonomy): Eukaryota > Viridiplantae > Streptophyta > Magnoliopsida > Malpighiales > Euphorbiaceae > Omphalea > Omphalea diandra. Next base: position 2,988 of record CATIWR010237868.1, on the reverse strand, counting down.
AATTCAAGACATCTTCTTCCTTTACAAATTATTGCTTGTAGTCCTAAAATTTTTTTCTTTTACTTATTTGATTGCATTTAGTTTTTGAAAGAGAAATTAGTCAATGAAGGCATGAGAAAGCTTGGAGATTAATAGCACAACTATTAATAATAATAATAATAATAAACTTGTAAATATATTTCTCTTTTCATAGCTTTTCTTTAAACCCAACTTCGTCTTCTTCTTCCTTATTATTCTATGTTCTCATAAAAAAATTTTCTTAGATTTGTCCTCCCTCAATTAATTGGTCTACACTAATTATTACTTTATTATCACTCATAAGCAGTGACTACCAAGAAAATTTTGAACAGAAAATTATAAATTTAAATTAGAATTTAGAGCTAAAAACAACCAGAATTTCATCATGAAAATCAAATGATATTTGATCAAGTGAGAAGTTTTATTAATAATAAGAGTTTTATAATTCAGTAAAAAGTTATAACACTTGCATTTCAGGCTAAGTTTATGAAAAGAAATTTTAATTAATTTTGATATTTTTAATTAATTTGCATCCAATAAAGAATTTTGTAATTATTTTCTTGAGATAAAGTTTTAAGGTAAAATGGGTTGTGTGGAAAAAAATTATAAAAATTAAAGGGTAAAAAAGAAAAAGAGAGAGTTGTGAAAATAAAATTTTAAATAAAGAGAGATAAAAATAGAGTGTAAAGATAAAATAAGAAATTGAAAATAGAAGTTCCCATTTTCTACCACATAGGCAGCAGGAAAATATATCGTTAATATTGGGCCTGTTACAAACACAACAAAGTTCTCTTGGAATATTGAACGCTCATGAAACCAAAAAAGCCATACTTAAAAACATTGCCTGTGGCCCAGAGGCATATATAAACAACTACCACTCGAAGAGCTCTATAACCCAATTCACCTCTGTGTGTATGGCCTATGGCCTATGGCCGCCGCCCTCTTTCATCCTTGGCCCTCCAACGGACGGTCATATAAACTGTTGCATTGGTTTGTCCTTCTCTTCATTGGTTGGTAGATTTATATTTGTCAAACCAAACTTCCTTATATATCTGTTTCCAAATGTATGGCGCAACTAAAATTTTACCAACATTCTCATACAATGAAGCCTTCAAAGACTATATTAATGGCCAGAAGATAGTGTATGGGCATTGGGCAATTACCCATAATGAGTCCCTGCATTTCATTAGTGTCCTCAATTGCCCTACAAAATGCAATGGTTACTATGCTCTTTCCATACAATAATTTCTTTCACCTGCATAGATTTATGATTTCCTCTTGTGTTGGGTTCATGAGGCTGAGACACTTATATTTTTCTTTCGTTGACGATTTTTTATTTCTTTACTCTAATAACATTTTTTTTTCCAAATGATAATTCATTAATTAGCAAATAAAGAGTACATAGCATTAGCATCAAAAGAAAAGATATTGATCTCTTTACAAATGCTTGAAGACAGACCAATCATATCATTTGAGTGATTGGCAGCAGTTAGGGATAAATATGTTTTTTTATTGTCAATAATTATAATGAGAGAGGAGGGTTGGAGCTCAAGACTAGACGTTTCAAAGGAAGATACACTATAATTAGACCAATGCTGAGTGTGTAGGGATAGACATGTTCGTGGACCATGTTTGATGAAGAAAAATGTCAAATTTTTTAAAGTTGGTGGCGACATTTTAGTCTAACTAAGGATGTCTAAAGTTTGATTAATTAAATCGTGGACAACATTATAGTCTAACTAAGGATGTCTAAAGTCTGATTAATTAAATCGTAAATAATATTTTTAATTTTATTGACCAATGTTAATTTGAAAAGAAATTACAAATATAAAATATGACAATTGATTGATAAACTAATTATCACTAATTAACTAAAAATAAATACAATATACTTCATATATATCTAAAAGAAGGTAAGAAAAGATAACAATAAGAAAAGAAGAAGAAGAATGGAGAATTGTGCATATTATTTGAAAAAAGATTGAGAAGAAGGAAACATAATATTTGTCTCTTTGATTGAGAGAGAGTATATAAAGAAAAGTTAAGTACTAAAATTGCAAAAATAACATTATAACTTAAAAATAATATAAAACTTGATAAATACGTACTTAAAACAATATGAATAACATTTATTTCATCCATTTAATATGTGAAAAATATTTATATTCATCTGCACTTATTTATATATTGCTAATATTTTTCTATAAACATAAAGGAATGTCATATTCAACCATACTGATAAAAATAAAACATGGGTTCAAAAAATAAATAAATAAAAATATAATTTATAACAAAAAATGTTAATTTTAATACGAATGCTATTAACTAGCATAGCTTAGGATCTATGCCATAAAGAACATTATGTAGTTTAAGATGCAAATCTATTTAACTAAGACTAATGAGAGCAAATTTTTTTTTTTTTCAAAGTAGTACCAACCTGCAAAGAGATGTAAAGAACAGTCAAGAGAAGAAAAAGAAAGCCAAGACTAATTAAATAAAAAGAGAATCAAACTTATAGATTTTGGCTATCGGGAGCAATTTTGAATTTTTTTTAATTTTAATGAAAGACATAATTGATAAAATAATTTTTTTAATATTTTAACATTTTCCTCTTTTTTTTTTTTACACTCCAATTTGGGGCATAAGAAAAATAGAGGTTTTAATGTTTTGAAAGGATAAGACTTATCCTTTCTTATTCATTCATTTAAATTATATCTTCCTAAAACCATAGTATAAACTACTCTCCGATCGCTTATCCTCTCTTCTCCTTCAGCCCATCCAAATAATCTGTTAAAAAAAAAAAAAAAAAAACTATAGCTGCAAGCAAAACCGTGGCATTTTAGAATACTTCCTAATATTATGGATTGATGTTAACATTGGCAGAATCAAAGGGTTGATATGGGCTGAAGCCTTTTGACTGGTGATGGAAAATATATATATATATATATATATATATATATATATATATAT